>ONZH01015733.1:0-17107 GCA_900303285.1 Rhinella marina
AACAAACAAAATATTCTCCTGGGCAGAAGCATCGGTAAAATCGCTATCGGCTGTTCACCTAAAAGGCAGTCTAAATGTCGTCGCGGATTTTTTAAGCAGGAAAACAATAGACCAGGGAGAATGGTCTCTAAGTACAGAGGTATTCAATATGATCTCTCAGAAGTGGGGTCGTCCTCAAATCGATCTATTTGCCTCGAGGAAAAATACCAAACTCCCAATCTTTTACTCCTTAAATCCAAGGGATTGCCCATGGGCAGTAGATGCCTTTGCGCAGAGATGGAATTGGGATCTGGCGTATGCTTTTCCTCCCTTCCACCTGATTCCCAGAGTCATCCAAAAAGTAGCATTAGAGGGAACAACTCTAATCTTGATAACTCCCTTTTGACCAAAGAGGAGTTGGTTCTCGCTATTAAAAAAGCTGGCCCTCCAGGACCCCTGGATCCTACCTCAAACCAGAGATGTTCTGTCCCAGGGACCAGTACTACACCCTTCTCCGGGATTCTTCAAGCTGACAGCATGGATCCTGAGACCACTATCCTAAAAAATAAGGGGCTTTCAGATGAAGTAATATACACCCTAAAAGCTAGCAGAAAACCTGTGACATCAGCCATATACCTTAAGATATGGAAGAAATTCTGTTCTTTTTCAGGAGAAGTCACACCAAACCCCCTAGAATTGGGATTAAAGCCCTCTACATTAAAAGTTCAGATTTCCGCACTTTCTGCTTACTATGATACAGATCTGGCTAATCATAGATGGGTCAAAAGATTCATCAAGGGTGCATCTAGACTCAGACCAAGAATTGTGTCTAGAGTACCTACTTGGGATTTGAACATAGTTCTAGAAGGTCTCACCAGGGGACCCTTCGAACCTCTGGATTCCTGTTCTATAAAAAATCTAACCCTAAAGACGGCTTTCCTTATTGCCATCTCATCTGCAAGACAGTTGGGAGAGATACAAGCAATATCCATCAGAGAGCCCTACCTTTCCATCAGGGATGATAGAATTGTTCTAAGCCTAGACCCAGCTTTTCTCCCAAAAGTAGTCTCCAGTTTCCATAAAAATCAGGAGATTATTCTCCCGTCCTTTTGTAACGATCCTAGAAATGAGAAAGAAATAAGATTTCATTCCTTAGATGTTAGAAGGACAGTTCTAAAATATCTAGAAGTCACAAAGGACTTTAGGTGTTCAGACAATCTCCTAATTCAGTTTGGAGGAAGGAACAAAGGCAAGGCAGTATCAAAATCCTCCATCGCGAGATGGATTAAACAAACTATTTGTTCCTGTTACACAATTCAGGACCTTCCCTGCCCTATTAATCTATGGGCCCATTCCACAAGAGCAATGTCTTCCACTTATGCTGAAAAAGCTGGGGCCTCTTTGGATCAGATCTGTAGAGCGGCAACCTGGTCAAACTTCAATACCTTTGTCAGACATTACAGATTGGATCTTTCCGCAGCGGCGGATTTTTCTTTTGGTAGAAAGGTTTTGCAAGCTGTTGCCCCCCCTTAATGATGATCTGTTAGATCTCGTATTCCTGCCGTCATGGTGGTGAAATGGAAAGCCGGAATTAGTCTTACCGGTAATTCATTTTCCATGAAGCCACCATGACGGCACTAGTTTCCCACCCAAAAAAAAAAAAAAAACCAAACACATATATCACTAAAGATGGTGGCACGGTGATCAGTAAAAACACTGGTGTTGGTGGTGGGAGGGGGCTATTTAACCTCTTCTCTGTTCCTGCCCCTACAGAGGTCAGGGGGTCATCTCGTATTCCTGCCGTCATGGTGGCTTCATGGAAAATGAATTACCGGTAAGACTAATTCCGGCTTTTTCAATTTCCATTGGCTGTGGAGTGGGAGGGGGCGTGACCTGACCAAGTCAGGGGCGAAGCTTGAATTACAGGTCAATGCCATGGTAATTCATGAGGACACGCAATAGGTAGCAGTGGAAAAAAAATCTTTTATTACTACTGAACAGTCTTAGTCTAAAATTAGTCTAAAACATAGGTTATATTTATGGTAACCGGAATACCCCTTTAACAGTGTCATCCACAGCGCTCTGCGCCTTTAAAGCAGCAAATAGAAATGGCTGAGCTCCTCAGCTGGCTGCTAATTACCTGGCTAGGTTGTTATGGAAACCTGTGTGCATCTGGAGAAAATGGCAGTTGGAATTTGAAGTGAAATGCTCCCAGACTAATATTGGCTAATGGAGATCGTATTTTGGGAATATCTTAGGAACGGTATGTCCTAGTGAGCTGAGACTTGGTCTAAAACCTTCCCGGACACCTGATATACCTGTGTGCCGAATTTGGTGAAAATCGGTCCAGTAGTTTGGTCGCGCATAGAGAACAGACAGACAGACACTCATTTTTAGAATATAAAGATATATATATATATATATACTAGCAGAAGGACCTGGCTTCGCCTGGGTATATTTAATCTATTTCAGTTAATGTTTCTGTGTGTCGTTGCAGAAAGAAAGTCAATGCAGCTGACAGAAGTTGATTTTTACCTTCATTTTTTCAATCCCTATTGGCTGCGGCGTGTGTATGGTAGTTGGGACCCGGCATTGCCTGGGTATATTTCATCTATTTCATTTAATGTTTGTGTGTGTCGTTGCAGAGAGAAAGTCTCCCTCCCACCCATTCCTACAGCTGACAGATGTTGATTTTTACCTTAATTTTTTTCAATCCCCATTGGTTGCGGAGTGGGAGGGGGTGTGACCTGACCGGGGGCGTGGTTTAACAGGACCTTGGGGGGATTGCTTTTAAGTCCTTCTTTTGAGGGTGGTCTGAATTAAAGGTCGATACCATGGTAATTTATGAGGACAAGCAATGGGTAGCAGTGGAAGAAAACATCTTTTATTACTACTGAACGGCTGTAGTCTAAAATTAATCTATTTCATCTAATGTTTCTGTGTGTCGTTGCAGAGAGAAATTTACCCTCCCACCCCTGCAGCTGACAGAAGTTGATTTTTACAAATCCCGTTGGCTGTGGAGTGGGAAGGGGCGTGGCCTGACAGAGTTGGGGGCGTGGTTTAGCGAGACCTGGAGCGGGGGTTTTAAGTCCTTTTGAGAGTGGCGTGAATTACAGGTCGATGCCATGGTAATTTATGAGGACACGCAATGGTTAGCAGTGGAAAAAAACATCTTTTATTACTACTGAACGGTTGTAGTCTAAAATTAGTCTATTTCATCTAAACTTTTTGTGTGTCGTTGCAGAGAGAAATTCACCCTCCCATCCCTGCAGCTAACAGAAGTTTATTTTTACCTTCATTTTTTCAATCCCCGTTGGCTGCGGGAGTGGGAGGGGGCGTGACCTGACCGGGTCAGAGGCGTGGTTTAGCGGGACTTTGGAGGTGGTTACTTTTAAGTCCTTCTTTTGAGGGTGGCCTGAATTAAAGGTCGATACCATGGTAATTTATGAGGACACGCAATGGGTACCAGTGGAAGAAAACATCGCTTCACACGGGTGTATTTAATCTATTTTATTTAGTGTTTCTGGTTGTTGTTGCAGAAAAAAAGTCAACCTCCCACCCACCCCTGCAGCTGACAGAAGTTGATTTTTATCTTCATTTTTTCAATCCCCGTTGGCTGCGGAGTGGGAGGGGGCATGGCCTGACTGAGTCAGGGGCGTGACTTAGCAAGACCAGGGGCGGGGGTTTGAAGTCCTTCTTTTGAAGGTGGCCTGAATTACAGGTCGATGCCATGGCAATTTATGAGGACACGCCATGGGTAGCAGTGGAAGAACACATCTTTTATTACTACTGAACAGTCTTAAAATTAGTGTATTTTTAACTTATTTTTTGTCTGTATGTGGGTAAGTAACTGGCTCAGTGATAGAAAACAGAGGGTAGTTATTAATGGTACATACTCAGATTGGGTCACTGTAACTAGTGGGGTACCACAGGGGTCAGTATTGGTCCCTATTCTCTTCAATATATTTATTAATGAACTTGTAGAAGGCTTGCACAGTAAAATATCAATTTTTGCAGATGACACTAAACTGTGTAAAGTAATTAACACAGGAGAGGACAGTATACTGCTACAGATGGATCTGGAAAGACTGGAGGCTTGGGCAGAGAAGTGGCAGATGAGGTTTAACACTGACAAATGTAAGGTTATGCATATGGGAAGGAATAATGCAAGTCACCAGTACATACTAAATGGTAAAATATTGGGTAACTCTGACATGGAAAAGGACCTAGGAATTTTAGTGAACAGCAAACTAAGCTGTAGAAACCAGTGTCAGACAGCTGCTGCCAAGGCCAATAAGATAATGGGTTGCATCAAAAGAAGCATAGATGCCCGTGATGAGAACATAGTCCTGCCACTTTACAAATCACTAGTCAGACCACATATGGAGTACTGTGTACAGTTCTGGGCTCCTGTGAACAAGGCAGACATAGCAGAGCTAGAGAGGGTTCAGAGGAGGGCAACTAAAGTAATAACTGGAATGGGTGGACTACAGTACCCAGAAAGATTATCAAAATTAGGCGTATTCACTTTAGAAAAAAGACGACTGAGGGGAGATCTAATAACTATGTATAAATATATCAGAGGTCAGTACAGAGATCTCTCCCATGATCTATTTATCCCCAGGACTATGACTGTGACGAGGGGACATCCTCTGGGTCTGGAGGAAAGAAGGTTTGTACACAAACATAGAAGAGGATTCTTTACGGTAAGAGCAGTGAAACTATGGAACTCTCTGCCTGAGGAGGTGGTGATGGTAAGTTCACTAAAAGAGTTCAAGAGAGGCCTGGATGTATTTTTGGAGGGTAATAATATTACAGGCTATAGTTACTAGAGAGAGGTCGTTAATCTAGGGAGTAATTCTGATTGCCTGATTGGAGTCGGGAAGGAATTTTTTTTCCCTAAAGTGGGGAAAATTGTCTTCTACCTCACAGGGGTTTTTTGCCTTCCTCTGGATCAACTTATAGGAAAACGGGCCGAACTGGATGGACAGATGTCTTTTTTCGGCCTTATAAACTATGTTACTATGTTACCTTTATTTTTTCAATCCCTGTTGGCTGCGGAGTGGGAGGGGGTGTGGCCTGACTGAGTCAGTGGCGTGGCTTAGAGAGACCTGGGGCGGGGGTTTTAAGTACTTCTTTTAGGGTGGCCTGAATTAAAGGTCGATACCATGCTTATTTATGAGGCCACGCAATGGGTAGCAGTGGAAGAAAACATCTTTTATTACTACTGAACTGTCTTAGTCTAAAATTAGTCTAAAACATAAGTTATATTTATGGTAACCGGAATACCTTTAACAGTGTCAGTGAATAGAAATGGCTGGGTTGTTACCTGAGCTCCTCAGCTGGCTGCTAATTACCTGGCTGTGTTATGGAAACCTGTCCTCCCTGTGTGTTTCTGTGCAGAGAATGGCAGTTGGGGTTTAAAACCAAAGCTCCCAGGCTAATGTTGGCTAATGGAGATCATATTTTGGGAATATCTCGGGAACGGTACGTCCTAGAGAGATCTCTCCCATGGTTTTTAGACCTGGTCTAAAACCTTCCCAGATACCTGATGTACCTGTATGCCGAATTTGGTGAAAATCGGTCCAGTAGTTTGGTCGCGCATAGAGGACAGACAGACAGACGGACAGACAGACAGAAACTCATTTTTATAATATTTTTATAATATGGGAGATATGTGTCACCCAGAATGCTGCAGGAAACATACTTAAAAAAGTTTTTTTTTTTGTTTCAGCATGAGCGTGCCACCAAGGTGCCCAGCCTTGGTGGAGTAAAGGTCAGCAAACTGTGTGTCCACTGAGGTAGTCAGTGAATACCTATATATTTATCATAGCTGGTTCCAGCTAGTCCGGATTTAGCTTTTACTGGGAACAGGCAATGTGCTGGGTGGGTGCCTGTTCCCCATGCTCCAGTCCGGGACTTGGGGCATGCTCATGTCCAGGGTTCCTATTTAATCCTGCCACTAGACTTAGGTGTGTCTCAGTCTGGGGAAGAGAGCAGTCAGTGTGGGGTAACACTGACAATCGCTGTGTTTGTTTGACTCGGCTACGATCCAGACTATACTGATTTGGAAAGCCTAAATAAAGAGGACTCTGATGAACATTGTGGTGTCCCTGCCTCTGTACACTGGTCAAGAAGGTATGATTCCTTACAATATATATTAGGCGAAGGACCCGGCTTCGCACAGCTACATTTCATCTAATGTTTATGTGTGTCGTTAAAAGATATCGACAGTATGCCCCATAACAGCGACCTCTACAGTACCCCGCCCCCTTAACAGTGACCTCCACAGCCCCCCATCCCTTAACACTAACCCCTCACAGTGCCCTGCCTCCTTAAAATGTGACCTCCACAGCAGCCCACCCCCTTAACTTTGACCATCACAGCAGCCCGCTCCTTTAACAGTGACCTCCACAACACCCCTCCCCCCCTAAAAAACACCTCCACAGCGGGGCATTATTGTCTTTAACTGAAAGTATATAAAACCCCACAGAATTAGTATACACTTAGGGCCCGTTCACACGACCGTGTGAACGTGTCCGCACCTATTCCGCAAATTTGTGGAATAAGGACGGGCCCGTTCACTTCTATGGGCGGCACGCTATCTTGCTGAGCCGCGGCTCCGCAAGAAAAGATAGACCATGTACGGACAAGTATAGGCATTTTCAATGGGGCCGCCCGGCGTGTGTTCAGAGCGCTGCAGAACACACGCCGGGCGGCCCCCGTATTTTTGCGAACCCGCAAAAATACGGCTGTCTGAACGGGGCCTTAAAGGGAACCTGTCATCTCCGAAACACCCCCTGAACTAGAGTAAGCGGTGTATAGTGTAAGTGATTCTAAATCCGAATATGTAAGTTTTATTTTCATACTCACTTCCATTCCGACGTTATGCTCCCACAAACCTGCAGTAAAATGCATTGAGAGGACTCTTCTTTGAGTCCTCTCCATTATGTGAGTGAGCACTGGAGTCCACTGAGTGCATTTTACTGCAGGTTTGTGGGAGCACAGCATCGGAATGGAAGTTAGTATGAAGATAAAACTTACATATTTGGACTCAGCATCACTTACACTATACAACGCTTACTCTAGTTCAGGGGCTGTTTCGGAGATGACAGGTTCCCTTTAAGGTCATGTGAGTTACATCAGCCTCTATAACGTTGGTTAAGCATCGCAATTAATATCATATTAACTCACACATAAGTTGTCTCATACTAGGAATGTCCTTCGTTGCCTATAGCAACCAATCAGAGCTCATATTAATGACCTGTAGCAAAATAGAAGCTGCGCTGTGATTGGTTGCGATATGCAACCTGATAAATATCCAGGCTAACTGCCACAACAGCCAAACAGACAATGTCTCCTGTAGTTTGGCAGTTAGGTTACTAAGCGTATTTTTAGGCAAATAATTGAAAAGCACGGCGTAAAAATTTCCTCTCAAAGCATAGTCTATGACGTTCCCAGAGTCACAGGGGGCAGCTTTGAAAAGTTTTGTGGGTGCTTATTCCTTTAGCGGACATACACTCGGCTTTGTATAATATATAATAAATATATATATCTTAAATATATAAAAACTAACTCCCGTCTGTTCTTTATGGCCAAATGACTGGACCGATCAGCACCAACCTGGTACCTCATGCAAAAAACTCAGAGGATCTAAAAAAAAGAATTGTTGGTCTACATACGTAAAGATGGCCTACACTATAAGAAGATTGCCAACACCCTGAAACTAAGCTGCAGCATGTTGGCCAAGACCATACAGCGGTTTAACAAGACAGGTTCCACTAAGAACAGGCCTCGCCATGGTTGACCAAAGAAGTTGAGTGCATGCGCTCAGCGTCATATCCAGAGGTTGTCTATTGAGCATCTGTGGGGCATCCTCAAAAGGAAGTTGGAGGAGCGCAAGGTCTCAAATCCACCAGCTCTGTGATGTTGTCATGGAGAAGCGGATAAAGATTCCAGTGACAACCTGTGAAGCTCTAGTGAACTTCATGCGTAGGAGAGATAAGGCAGTGCTGGAAAATAATGGTGGCCACACAAAATATTGACATTTTGGGCACAATTTGGCCATTTTCACTTAGGAGTGTACTCACTTTTGTTACCACCGGTTTAGACATTCATGGCTGTGTGTTGAGTTATTTTGAGGGCACCCCAAATTTACATTGTTATACACGCTGTACACTAACTAGTTAACCTTGTATCAGAGTGTTAGATATTCAGTGTTATCCCATGAAAAGAATAAGAATAATATATTTTCAAAAATGTGAGGGGTGTACTCACTTTTGTGAGATACTATATATACAGGGCTGGCCTTAAGTTACATGGCACTTTTTGAGAGAAGTCTTTTTGGTATCCACCCACCCTCTCCAACACACATCTCCACAACCATTATAAGGTATTTAATACACTAAATGAGTAGCATCAATTTTAAAATGTAACTTAAAGAGGTTATACCATGTTCTGAAGTCTCCATTATTTAGATGTCCATGTTACCATAATCAACTTACCAAATACATGTAAGTAACGATTATGCCTCCTTCTCTTTATTTGTGACATTCCATCTTTCCTTTGTTTACATTCAGTCGCCAATGGTTACGGCCACCACAGCGATAACGCAGCGGTGGCCGCGCTTGCGCGGCAGCATCCCTTGTCTGTCTTGTAGGCACCCCGATTTGGTCTGCGGGGTCGCGCATTTTCGCGCATGCGCGATGTTTCTTATGCCTACGTTCTGCTTTCTGCCTCCCGTATTGAAATGTGCGCGCATGCGTGGTCCTTTTTCTTGTCACTGGTGTGTAGAAATTCCATTCTTGCGTTCTCATCAAGCCAGAAGGAAGATGACCCTGGAATTCACGTTGTTCTATGGAACCTAGTATATATCTGGCAGCAATTTACAAATAATAAAACTATACCCGGGAGAGCGCACGCATGTAGAGGAGGCGGAGTTAGTGCGTTATCAGAGCGCTGCTACTAAAGTCAATCAAAGTAAACGACAACGCCCCCTAACTGAGCGGTTTGCCGGAAGGAAACAGGAGCCACAGCACGAAAAAAGAAAGGTGGGATAACCCCTTTAATTTAATGGAGAAAGAATGCATAACTAATGCATAAAGGGGTTAACATATCTGGCACATTTATGGTATATTGATAGGCCAGTGCCATATGCCATAAATGTCCAGTGGTGCAATTCCCACTACTGGGAGCTGCTTCTCTCTCCCCTGAAGTGAATTGAGAACAAACCACACATGAGTGGCCACCCCTTCATTCGCTGTTATGAGAATTCTAAAATTACTGTAGCTGAGTTTGGGAAGGCTTCGGCACTCACAGTAGCTTTGGGGCCTTTTCTCAGATTTTCCTGAGTGATGACATGTTCATTGGTCACATGGCCTAGACGAAGCTTAGCCCCATAGAAGTGAATGGGGCTGAGAGCGATGCCAAGCACAGCTTCTATACAATGTACGGCGCTGTGCTTGGTAAGCTCTGAGAAGGCCATGGCACTCACAAGGGAAAGCTGTTCCCTTCTCAAACACTGATCGGTGGAGGTCTCGGGTGTTGGGCCCCCACCGATCAGATATTGATGACCTATCCAGAGGATAGGTAATTAGTACTAAAATCTCAGAAAAACCCTTTAAACTGAGCCATGTTGAAGAATTCAGAAAGGAATTATCTTGTTATTTCGGGCTGTCACCATGTTACCACACTTCTTATAAGGAATTATCGCGAAAGGGTCAAGCACCAAAGCAATTAGCCCTTTTTTCATTTGGCGTTTACAGAAATTCAACTTTTATTTCAGTAATCCAAAACATAAAAGGGAAACTGTAAAAGTCACTGAGGATATAGTGCAATACTACTATATGATCATTGTATAGGTAATCAGTATTAAAATCTCAGAAAACCCTTTTAAGTTACCACCATCCCTCAGCTTGCTGTGACTGTCGATTACTGGTTTTAGGTTGGTGATGGGGCTGTTTTTGGAATATTTTGCTTGTCACGTTTACATTTCAGTTTTATTGTTCAGATTTCGAGAATTTCTGGTCCTTTCAATGCGGTCCGATCCATCCTCGGATAATCCACCGTCCATTATTTTTATGAACTCTTTGTCTTCTTCGTCCATTGCCATTTTTTTTGTCCTCTTGTGTTTTGCCAAACAATCATCTCTCTGTCATAACCATAAACATTATATCAAGCATCTGGATGAGGTTAGAGAGCCTTTCTTTGACCCTGTAATATGGAGAGCATGGCTTAAAGTGGGTCATGCAGCCATTCAAGCATCACCCACAATTAGCCAGCCTAAATCAAGTCTCTTTGCATATGGGGCATCATCTAGACCACTACATTGTTGGCGCATGTTATGGACTCTTACAATATCTCTTTGGAGTAAGAATAAAATATTGGTATTCGTGTCTATAGGAAAAATGTCATCAGCTAGGTGCCTTAAGTAGGGATGAGTATCCTCAGCTTCTGGAGTAGGGATTTTTCCTTTTCTATCTGATATCTGGTCACATTCAATTGACCCTGGTATTTTGGTATTCCACTTGAATCAATAAACAACTTAATCTCTCTATATCTAAGATCTCAAAGAATTTAGGTTTTGTCACTTTTGCATTTGGTACACTTTATGGCAGCTTTACAGCTACAGTCCACTGAGTGTATCTCTGTTCTCTTGCATAGTGTTTGCTCTTGGCATAAAACATTCCTTAAGAGGCTGAAATCTTTTGTGGGAAGGGCACATACAAATGGGGCCCTTTTCATTAATAGCATTACCATCTTGCCTAGTGGTGGAGGGTGTGTCTTGTGGAACATCATTATTTCTAGCAGATACAGTTTTCCTTAAGTCTTTATGTTTAACTGTTGTGCTATCATACCTTGAAGATGATGATGAAGCTAACAGAGTAGTCAGAGACTTGGTCACTGATACAGTGGGGACAAAAGTATTTAGTCAGCGACCAATTGTGCAAGTTCTTCCACTTAAAAAGATGAGAGAGGCCTGTAATTGACATCATAGGTAGACCTCAACAATGAGAGACAAAATGAGAAAACAAATCCAGAAAATCACATTGTCTAATTTTTAAAGAATTTATTTGCAAATTATGGTGGAAAATAAGTATTTGGTCACCTACAAACAAGCAAGATTTCTGTCTCTCGCAGACCTGTAACTTCTTCTTTAAGAGGCTCCTCTGTCCTCCACTCATTACCTGTAGTAATGGCACCTGTTTGAATTTATCAGTATAAAAGACACCTGTCCTAAACCTCAAACAGTAACACTCCAAACTCCACTATGGTGAAGACCAAAGAGTTGTCAAAGGACACGAGAAATAAAATTGTAGACCTGTACCAGGCTGGGGAGACTGAATCTGCAATAGGCAAGCTGCTTGGTGTGAATAAATCAACTATGGGAGCAATAATTAGAAAATGGAAGACATACAAGACCACTGCTAATCTCCCTCGGTAGAAACACAACTCACCGTTTGTAGAAAGTGAATGCTGAGTTGCATCCAAAGAACACCATACCTACTGTGAACCTTGGGGTGGCAACATCATGCTTTGGGGCTGTTTCTCTGCAAAGGGACCAGGACGACTGATCCGTGTACATGAAAGAATGAATGGGGCCATGTATCGTGAGATTTTGAGTGCAAACCTCCTTCCATCAGCAAGGGCATTGAAGATGTAACGTGGCTGGGTCTTTCAGCATGACAATGATCCCAAGCACACCACCAGGGCAACGAAGGAGTGGCTTTGTAAAAAGCATTTCAAGGTCCTGGAGTGGCCTAGCCAGTCTCCAGATCTCAACCCCATAGAAAACCTTTGGAGGGAGTTGAGTCTGTGTTGCCCAGTGACAGCCCCAAAACATCACTGCTCTAGAGGAGATCTGCATGGAGGAATGGGCCAACATACCAGCAACAGTGTGTGCCAACCTTGTAAAGACTTACAGAAAACGTTTGACCTCTGTCATTGTCAATAAAGGATATATAACAAAGTATTGAGATGAACTTTTGTTATTGACCAAATACTTATTTTCCACCATAATTTGCAAATACATTCTTTAAAATCAGACAATGTGGTTTTCTGGATTTGTTTTCTCATTTTGTCTCTCATAGTTGAGGTCTACCTATGATGTCAATTACAGGCCTCTCATCTTTTTAAGTGGGAGAACTTGCACAATTGGTGACTGACTAAATACTTTTTCCCCACTGTAAATCAAAATAAGAGAAAGGGGAAAGAGCACTGTATGTTCTCTTTTGTATCTTGAGCCTTGGTCTGCCCATTTTTCCTGCATGCTATGTGGTAGTTTGGGCACCACTGAATTCATGCCATGAGCAGTATCAAAATAACTCAGTCCTGGCAGATGTGGGTCTGATTTAGCAAATTCCAGTTTTGTTAACAGCTCTTTGTTAGTTATTTTGTGAAAGGTTAGTAATATGTTAAATAAGGCACCTTCTATGACTTTGTAACTGTCATAGGTTTGTTCATGTCTCTCCCATGCTGAAGCAATACGTTCAATACGCTTCAAAGGTCGATATCCAGGCACTATAGTTGTCAGCCTAGTCTTTAAACTTTGAGAGACTGTTCTTTATTAGCTTCCTGTCTACCTTGTATCCGGAAATGTCACATGTTGCCAGATTAGTCTGTGGTGTCCTTGGGCGTGTACGTTTTCTGGCATATAATGCTAAGATCTATCAGAACAAAGTGATGCAGCATAAGGGTTAAGATGTGGTGGTCACTGGAGGATCTAGTGGCTTGATGATGGAAATTACCTTGTCACTGGTAGGTGATAATGAATGTTAAGCGAATGGAAGTTAACAAAGTGGAATTCAATCTGAATTTGAGGAAAAATTCAATTCGCCACAAATCCGAATTTCTTGGCTTTTCATGGTAACAAAACAATTTTTCCTGAAATGTAGTAAAAAAAAAAAAAAATCATCTCACGCATGCTGACGTTTGATGTCATCACACTGGGTAAGGGCTGTGATATAATCTGTGATGATGTCACTATGCCTGTCCAGCATGATGATGTGGTGACGTCAGCACGCGTGAATTACATAGTAACATAGTTTATAAGGCCGAAAAAAGACATCTGTCCATCCAGTTTGGCCTGTTTTCCTACAAGTTGATCCAGAGGAAGGCAAAAAACCCTGTGAAGTAGAAGCCAATTTTCCCCACTTTAGGGAAAAAATTCCTTCCCGACTCCAATCAGGAAATCAGAATTACTCCCTAGATCAACGACCCATCTCTAGTAACTATAACCTGTAATATTATTACACTCCAGAAATACATCCAGGCCCCTCTTGAACTCTTTAGTTAACTTACCATCACCACCTCCTCAGGCAGAGAGTTCCATAGTCTCACTGCTCTTACCGTAAAGAATCCTCTTCTATGTTTGGCTCATTTTCTTCAATCAAAATGGCCGCAATGGCCTCTCCATAATCAAATGGATGAGGTGAGTATGTATTTTTGTGTTTCAACCTCTGATTAACCCTCTGATAGGTTGAATGTGAATCTCAGATGCCTCGATCAGCATTGAACATGACATCTGAAGAGTTAAATGATGGGGGCGTCAGGATCACCATGATTGCACCCGCAGCATATAATGGAATGCGATTTCTTATGAAGTAATTCGTAATTGAACCAAATTTATTGTCAAGGTTTGACAAATTTCTCAGTAAGTCCACCAATTACTGAAGGTTCGTAACTGAACCACTCCTAAATTCAATATTTAACACACAGACACAATGGAGTCTCTTAAGGTTCAAATGCTAAAATAACACTTTATTAATATATTCAATTAAAAACATTTTACAGCCCAAACACTTCATAACTATTAGCCATGGACACTGCTTGACAATTAAAGGTGTACCCTACTGCCGGTATGGGTATGTGCTACTATCACTAACAGTGCACACTCCGTTTAAACAAAAATAATGTCATAAGTAAAATAGCACCAAGAAGAAAAATAATAATCACCAAGCATGAGTAACGTAACGTGACCTACCCAATATCAGCAGCAGACACCTTGCCTCCTCGACGCGCGTTTCGCGCATCGCTTCCTCAGGAGAAGACCGGGCAAGGTGTCTGCTGCTGGTATTGGGTAGGTCACGTTACGTTACTCATGCTTGGTGATTATTATTTTTCTTCTTGGTGCTATTTTACTTATGACGTTATTTTTGTTTAAACGGAGTGTGCACTGTTAGTGATAGTAGCACATACCCATACCGGCAGTAGGGTACACCTTTAATTGTCAAGCAGAGTCCATGGCTAATAGTTATGAAGTGTTTGGGCTGTAAAATGTTTTTAATTGAATATATTAATAAAGTGTTATTTTAGCATTTGAACCTTAAGAGACTCCATTGTGTCTGTGTGTTAAAGGTTTGACAAAGCAGCAGAATAAAATTTTTGAAAACTTTGCCCATCACTAATGATAATATCTGTTGCTGTGTGGAGTATATTGGAAGATCCATGGGGTAGATTGGAAGTGGCATATTAAACATTTCTGTTTTTAGCGTTAGATCGATTTGGCTAGCAGGAGGCATAGGTGATGATTGTTTTAGCACTTAGTAGAGCGATCAGCTGAGTGTCCAACTTCTCCTGGGATAAAACATTCCAGATTGCTATCTTTAGCATAATGCTTGTTTAAGAACTTTCAGTTTAGCTAAGGCTTGTTCCTTTTCAACTTGGAATTTTTTTAAGTGGGCTTTCATTTGAGCTTCTTGTGCTCTTTCCAATACTTATTCCTTTGCCATTTGTGCCCTTGCCTCTGCTTCTTCCTATGCCATTTTTACCGTTTCCTCTGTTTCCTTCTTAACAAAGAAATTTCTAACACTAGCTTCTTCTGCACTGCCACAGAATTCTCTTAGCTTGTCACATGTCTGTGCCTCCATGTCTAGAATTTGGAGTAGAATCCTTCTGTCAACTACCTCTGCCGAGGAATCATTAATAACAGAGTTACTCATAAATGTAATATAGAGTCACTGAATTTATAGAATTAAGAACTACCTTACTTGCTAATAAAATACCTGCTCACTGTTGCAATTGCAGCGGCGAGCGAGTGTAATTGCAGTTCTGTAGGAAGAGATGCTACTCTGATAGTGTATAATGCAATATCAGCACGGCTCCTGTCATACTAATATAATCAGTTTCTATCAGGTAAGTTCTAGACTAGACCGAGGTGTGTCAATGCATGTCAGATATCTTGACTTCTCCTAAGCATTTGATACTGTCCCACATAAAAAGCTAGTTATTAATTATCTTGTAGAAGGCTTGCACAGTAAAATATAGATTTTAGATGACACTAAACTGTATAAAGTAATTAACATGAAAGAAGACAGTACACTGCTACAAATGGATCTGGATAGATTGGAGGCTTGGGCAGAAAAGTGGCAGATGAAGTTTAACACTGATAAATGTAAGGTTATGCACACGGGAAGGAAGACTGCAAGTCACCAGTACATACTATCCACATTTTGTGGAATGGAACGTCCTGCCCTCTGTAGTACTCTGTAGTACTTTCGTATCCTTGTCCGCAAAACGGACAAGAATAGGACATGTTATATGGATGGGTCAACATCCGATCACAGGTGTGTGCATGAGCCCTTAAAGGGGCATTTCCATCTCAGACAATGGGGGCATATTGCTAGGAAAAAAGACGTCTGAGGGCAGATCCTATAACTATGTATAAATATATTAAATATCAATATACATATCTTATTCCATGCATTTGACACGGTACCACATAAAAGGTTAGTATATAGAATGAAAATGCTTGGCCTGGGAGAAAATGTCTGTATGTGGGTAAGTAACTGGCTCAGTGGGTGGTTATAAACGGCACATATTCAGATTGGGTCACTGTCACTAGTGGGGTACCACAGGGGTCAGTATTGGTCCCTATTCTCTTCAATATATTTATTAATGAACTTGTAGAAGGCTTGCACAGTAAAATATCAATTTTTGCAGATGACACTAAACTGTGTAAAGTAATTAACACAAAAGAGGACAGTACACTGCTACAGATGGATCTGGATAGACTGGTGGCTTAGGCAGAGAAGTGGCAGATGAGGTTTAACACTGACAAATGTAAGGTTATGCATATGGGAAGGAATAATGCAAGTCACCAGTACATACTAAATGGTAAAATATTAGGTAACTTTGACATGGAAAAGGACCTAGTAATTTTAGTGAACAGCAAACTAAGCTGTAGAAACCAGTGTCAAACAGCTGCTACCAAGGCCAATAAGATAATGGGTTGCATCAAAAGAGGCATAGATGCCGGTGATGAGAACATAGTCCTGCCACTTTACAAATAACTAGTTAGACCACACATGGAGTACTGTGTACAGTTCTGAGCTCCTGTGAACAAGGCAGACATAGCAGAGCTGAAGAGGGTTCAGAGGAGGGCAACTAAAGTAATAACTGGAATGGGTGGACTACAGTACCCAGAAAAATCAAAATTAGGCTTATTCACTTTAGAAAAAAGACGACTGAGGGGAGATCTAATAACTATGTATAAATATATCAGAGGTCAGTACAGAGATCTCTCCCATGATCTATTTATCCCCAGGACTGTGACGAGGGGACATCCTCTGCGTCTGGAGGAAAGAAGGTTTGTACACAAACATAGAAGAGGATTCTTTACGGTAAGAGCAGTGAGACTGATGGAACTCTCTGCCTGAGGAGGTGGTGATGGTAAGTTCACTAAAAGAGTTTAAGAGGGGCCTGGATGTATTTCTGGAGGGTAATAATATTACAGGTTATAGTTACTAGAGATGGGTCGTTGATCCAGGGAGTTATTTTGATTGCCTGATTGGAGTCGGGAAGGAATTTTTTTCCCTAAAGTGGGGAAAATTGGCTTCTACCTCACAGGGTTTTTTTTTTTGCCTTCCTCTGGATCAACTTGTAGGAAAACAGGCCGAACTGGATGGACAGATGTCTTTTTTCGGCCTTATAAACTATGTTACTATGAAGACTGTGACTATGACAAGGGCACATCCTCTACATTTAGAGGAAATATTGTTTCTCCATCAACATAGAAGGGGGAGGGGGATTACTGTAAGAACAATGATACTATGGAACCCTCTGCCTGAGGAGGTGGTGATGGTTAACTGACTAAAATAGTTCAAGAGGGGTCTGGATTAGAGATTAGCGA
>ONZH01015734.1:0-44529 GCA_900303285.1 Rhinella marina
AGCACATTGACCCAGTGGGCCATAAAGGACATGTACTGGCCTTGACCTTAGCTACAACTCCACACGTCGGCGCTGCCGTGCACTTTTGGCAGACACCGACAGGCTCAAGGACTGGGCCACCTTCTCTTCTACATATTTGTGCAGGACTGGGACTGACTTTTTGGCAAAGAAATGACGGCTTGGCACTCTCCACCTCGGCTCGGCACAAGCCATCATTTCTCTGAACGGTGCAGAGTTCACCAGTTGAAAAGGGAGAAACTGCAGCATGAGCAACTTGGACAGGAGCACGGTCAGTTTCTGCGCTGTAGGATGGCAGGACGCATACTGCTGTCTCTTTGCAATCGCCTCGGTGAACGACTGCTGCCATAATGAGTGGCGAGGAATAAGAGGAGGAGGAGCAGGAGCATCTGGAGCAGTAGATGATGAGAGACAGCTTCCTTCTGCAGAGGTGCTGGAGCCTTGACTCCCTGAAATGGGATGTGTGCCACTGGGTGATGCTGCTGTTGCTGTTGCCGACTGGACCGCCACATCTGAGCCACGGGTCTCCCAGGACACTTTGTGGTGACGTTGCATATGTTGGTGCAGGGCCGGGGTGCCAACATTAGCATCCTGGCCACGCTTCACTTTCTGACCACAGATTCTACATATAGCCATGTTCACCTCCTCAGGCGTCTTAACAAAAAACTTCCACACCGTCGAGTAGGCGATTTTACCACCAACACTCTCCGCTGACTGAGTGGTACCTCCACTGCCTGGCTGAGCCCCTGCGCTGCTCTTTTCAAGGCCGGAAAGCACCTGCGAAGAGTGCGGTCTACCCCGTGCCCGTTTGGCTCCCGACCTCGCAATGCTGCCACTCCACCGACTAACGGCCACTCTACCGACTTGCTCCCTGCACCGCTGCCTGACGCGCAAGCTGTCAGTCTCGTCTGCAGTTTATGATAATGATGATGAAGCCCTTGCTTCACCCAGCCCCCAAGTGCGATCGCCTACATCATCATCAACTACAGTTTGCACGTCGCTAATGTCCTCCTCAACTGTCTCGGTGTACAAAGCCTGACCGCTCTCAACATCACCTCCCACTACACTCTCCTCATCAGTACTTGACCGCCTACTGAAAGGAGTGGATTTCTGCCCCACCTCTTGGCTTCCAAGTAGTTCGTCCTCGCTGTATAGTGGCACAGAGCCCATAGCATATAGTACTTCTCTGGCTGAGGGAACTGAAAAGGACAGAGGCAGGTTGAGGACAGGTGAGGGCACTGGAGCTGCTCTGGGCCCATGCCAACTAAGGGTTGTGTCTGACGAACCCATCGACTCTTGGCTGGAGGTTTCAGATGTCATCTGGGAGGAAGTGGTTGACAGAGTCAACCATTCAAGAACATTTAAAATAAAATAAAATGAAGAATACCCCCAAAAATTATACTTTGCTCACTGCCTTGCACAAAGGATTAACTATTTATTTCAGAAATATCGTCACCTACACAGTGTGTTAACAATGGGTTACTGAACTGCAGTACAATGGGTTACTGCACAGCACTATACACTTTGTTTATACAGTGACTGACACTGCAACTATCGATGTAAAAGGAACGAGCCCAGAACCACGTCTTGACTCTCTTTTAGGCAATTCAACTTCACTGACTAAGTTAGCACAATATCACGCTTTTCTGTTTGGATGGCAAATAATGCCACAAATAGTTATTTAAAACGAACAACCCCACAAACATGGATTCACTGGTTTTTTGGCAATTCAACTTCACTGACTACGTTAGCACAATATCACGCTTTTCTGTTTGGATGGTGAATCGAATTTTCCATGAAATTCATAATGAATTCCACTTTGTCAGCTTCGATTCGCTCATCTCTGCTCCAGAACAACTGATTGGTGTAGTCACAAGATGTTGGAGATCAAAAAAATCTGAAAAAGATGGCCTATCATGAGGATGGATCCTCAATATTAAACTTCTGGAATACCCCTTTAAGTTATCCACTAGCGATGTGGATAACTTTTCACAAATTCGATTCGGCTGCTTTGCCTATCTTCAACAAGAAAGTTGATTCATTAAAAATAACTTTGTAACGAATCTCATTCAATTTTATGGAGCGTGGACAATGACAGGGAACCATGATCACACTACCCATCATTTAACCTCTCAGGTGCCACATTCAACCCTGATTGCAGCATCTGAGAGTCACATTCAGCTTATCAGAGGTTAAAACAAAAAAAATACATATCTCATCCATTTGATCATGTAGAGGCCGTCGCGACTCTCTTGATTGAAGAAAATGAACCAATTCTCTCACATGCTGATGTGTGATGTCACCACGAGAATTGGTGCATTTTCTTCAATTAAAGGGGTTGTCCGAGTTATTTTTTTGTTCTTTATATGTTTCTAACTTGTCAGGTATAACAACTTTCCCATATACTTTGTGTTTCTAAAGCTGCTGGTTTCTCAGAGTTGACTGAGGGTCACATGACCTGTGATGTCACCTTATCTCCCTGGTCTGTGATGTTTCGTGTACAAGCCTCAGAGTTCAGATAACAGTCTGTACACGAGACGTCACTGGCCACGCCCCCTTTCTTTGCCGGGCTCCTGCTATCTGCTCTTTCCCTGGATTCCTTCAGATAAAACATTAACCCCTTCAGCCAGAACACACTGAGGGCTCAAGGCTTTACAACAAATAGTAGCTGCAGCAGTGAGAGGAGACAAATGCTGGGCAAGGAGCTATAGAGGAATTGTACAAGAACAGGTAGGGAGAATTTCCTGTGGGTATCAGCAGTGTCATTGTACAGCTGGGACTTGTAGTCCTACACAAACAACATGCTGCTGAGTATCCCAGCAGGCAGACATGTACTCACAGCACTTATATTCACTGCTTTTGCAGAGAAGGGGGGAGGGGCAGAGATTGTTATTACTGCATGTAAACAAAGGCCAGAAGAGAACCAGGGAAATGAGGAAATATAGATTTTTTTTTGCCTAAAACTTGCTGAACTTAGTTATATATTGCTACCCATCAGATTTACAGTGCTATATTTTTTTTTCCATAACTTGGACAACCCCTTTAAGATGGCCGTCTCAGCCTCTCCACGATGAAATGGAAATGAATGAGGTGAGAATTTTTTTTTTGACTGCCATTTCAGGAAAAATTGTTTTTTTTATGACAAAGTGCCAAGAAATTCGGATTTGTGGTGAATCACATTTTTCCTGAAATTGGTATCGAATTGCACTTCGTTAACTTTAATCCACTCCACAATATTATCCACTAACATAAGTAAAAATTATTTCCCAAAGGTGCCAGTGGTGTCCATAGCCTTTAACCCGTTCTCGACATTTGCTGTAAATGTATGGCAGATGTCAGGTCTATAAATATGACACCTGCAAAGGAGTTGAGCGGGCACCATAACCACTGGGTTCTGGCATTTTTTACACAGAAGATACAAGAACAACTCTGATCACTTATTGTTAACTCCTCAGATGCCGTGGTCAATTGCAACCAAGTTTTTCCCCATGATTTTGTACTCAATGTCTCATAATGACAAAGTGAAAACAGAATGGGGGAGATTTATCACAACTGGTGTAAAGTAGAACTGGCATAGTTGCCCATAGCAACCAATCAGATTGATCCTTTCATTTTCCAAAGGAGCTGTGAAAAATGAAAGCTGGAATCTGATTGGTTGCCAGGGGCAACTAAGCCAGTTCTACTTTTCACCAGTTGTGATAAATCTCCCCCAATGTGTGAAAACTTTACTAATTTATTGATGAGAAAATGAAAAACTGAAATAGTAGCATAGTAACATAGTTTATAAGGCCGACAAAAGACATCTGTCATCAGTCCGGCCTGTTATCCTGCAACTTGATCCAGAGGAAGGCAAAAACCTGTAAGGTAGAAGTCAATTTTCCCCACTTTAGGGGGAAAAAATCCTTCCCGACATCAATCAGGCAATCAGAATACCTCCTTGGATCAACGACCCCTGTCTAGTAGCTATAACCTGTAATATTATTACCCTCCAGAAATACATCCAGGCCCCTATTGAACTCTTTTAGTGAACTTACCATCACCACCTCCTCAGGCAGAGAGTTCCATAGTCTCACTTCTCTTACCTTATAGATACTTATAGATCATGGGAGAGATCTCTGTAATGACCCCTGATATATTTATACATAGTTATTAGATCTCCCCTCAGTCGTCTTTTTTCTAAAGTGAATACGCCTGATTTTGATAATCTTTCTGGGTACTGCTCTTAGGGCTCTTTCAGACAGCCGTATGCTGTCTGCAAAAATGTGGATCCATTTTTTTTTGCGGACAGTTTAGTATGTCCGCAAAAAAAAACGGATAGCATTTTGTATTTTTGCAGACCCATAGACTTCAATTGGGCCATGTCCTGATTTTCACTGACAAGTATAGTACATGTTTTATTTGGTTTATGTAGCCGTGGAATGGAAGAAAAAGGCCCCATAGAAGTGAATGGGTCAGCATCTAATCCGCAAAAAAAAACGATCCACATTTTTGCGGACAGTATACGGCCGTCTGAATGAGCCCTTACCGTAAAGAATCCTTTTCTATGCTTGTGTAGAAACCTTCTTTTCTCTAGACGCAGAAGATGTCCCCTTGTCACAGTCATAGTCCTGGGGATAAATAGATCATGGGAGAGATCTCTGTACTGACCTCTGATATATTTATACATAGTATTAAGTAAATAACCCTAATTTTGATAATCTTTCTGGGTACTGTAGTCCACCTATTTCAGTTATTACTTTACTTGCCCTCCTCTGAACCCTCTCCAGCTCTGCTATGTCTGCCTTGTTCACAGGAGCCCAGAACTGTACACAGTACTCCATGTGTGGTCTGACTAGTGATTTGTGAAGTGGCAGGACTATGTTCTAATCATGGGCATCTATGCCTCTTTTGATGCAACCCATTATCTTATTGGCCTTGGCAGCAGCTGTCTGACACTGGTTTCTACAGCTTAGTTTGCTGTTCACTAAAATTCCTAGGTCCTTTTCCATGTCAGTGTTACCCAGTGTTTTACCATTTAGTATGTACTGATGACTTGCATTATTCCTTCCTATGTGCATAACTTTATATTTGTCAGTGTTAAACCTCATCTGCTCTTCTTAAGCCTCCAATCTATCCAGATCCATCTGTAGCAGTGTACTGTCCTCTTCTGTTTTAATTATTTTACACAGTTTAGTGTCATCTGCAAAAATTAATATTTTACTGTGCAAGGCTTCTACAAGATTAAAACTGACATACATGTAAGCATTCAAATCCTTTCCCCAGTGCTTAGTTGATGCACCTTTGGCAGTGATCACAGCCACGAGACGTCTTGGATATGATGCTGCAAACTTTGCACACCTCGATTTGGAGATTTTCTACTATTCTTCTCTTCAGATCCTCTCACAATGTCAGGTTGGATGGGGACTGTCGGTGAATAGCCATTTTCAGGTCTCTCCAGGGATATTTGTTTGGGTTCAAGTCAGGGCTCTGGCTTGGCCACACAAGGGCATTCAAAGAGATGTCTCTAAGCCACTTCTGTGTGTCTTGGCTGTGTGCCCAATCTGAGGTCAAGAGCACTCGGGATCAGGATTTATTAAGAATAACTCTGTACTTTACTCCATTCAGCTTTCCCTTATCCCTAACTAGTTTCCCTGTCACAACCACTGAAAGACAGCAACGCAACTCATATAGACAGGGGGTGACTTTCCAAATCATGTCCATTCAACTGAATTTACCACTGGTGACTCCAACCACAGATCTCAAAGATACTCAAGAAAGCCCCAGAGCTAATATTTTAAGTGTCATAGCAAAGTGTCTAAATACTTATGGCCAAGCAAAATTTTAGTTTTTCCTTTTTAATAACTTTGAATTTTTTTTCTCATTATGGTGCATTGAGTGCAGATTGATAGGGAAAACTTTAATTTATTTATTTATTTTTTTTAATTTTAGCACAAGGCTACAACAAAACAAAAATGTGAAAAAGTGAAAGGGGATGAAGAGTTTCCGAATGCATTGCATGATAGATTCAGTCAGATGATTGTCAACCTCCCCTACACTAAAAATAAAGAAAAATGTTTTTAAAAATCTAAAAAAGAATTAACTCAAATCACCCCCTTCCTAATTTTACAAATAAACAACTAAAATAAAGATGTTTGAAAATGCCTAAATTATTAAAATATAAAAACATTTATTCTGAACTGTGATGCAAATATATTATTTTATGTTCTTATCTGTTTTTATAGTATGAAAACACATATGCATGAGATCAATGCAGTCATACTGACCTGCAGCATCAAATCAACATGTAATTTTTCCTCCTCATATAGTAACATATGTTGCCATGGAGATCAACCACGCAACTTACAAATAGTTAAAGTAAGTATAAAACGAACACTATTAAATATATACGATACATAACATACTTAATCCCCTATAAAAACACTTACATCATTAAGATCGTTAAGCCCATAGCTTTAGTCTGCATTATCCACCTTGCCTCCCTCTGCAAGAGGGCTCGGTGTCTATCTCCTCCCTTTATCTGGCATTTTTACCACTTCAATTCCTGAAAAACTTAGACATCTCTAGTGTTGAGTGAGCGCCTCTGTGCTTGTATGCTCGGGTGCTCTTGTCGAGCACTAGGGGTTACTCGAGTGCTCGGCCGAGCACCCGAGCATAATGTTAGTCAATGGGACTAAACCAGGCACCCCCCGCTCGGAAGAGGGGAGGGTGTCTGGTTAATACAAAAAGCTAAGAATCGCGACTTAGCGCACAATGTGTATGCATTAGCGTACAAATCAACATTACAGTGCAAGCATTGCGCTGGAGTACACTCGGTGTTTGGCCGAACACTGAGCGGACCCGAGCGTAGGCATGCTCGGCCGAACAGCGAGTTCGGCCAAGCATGCTAGCTCAAGACTAGACATCTCACGTCACCAGCATGTTCATCATTGACGTGTTCTATCAGGCGTGAGCAGCTTTTTCCTGAGGAGACAGAACGAATATGTTCCCTGATACGTTCATGTAGGCAGCGAATAGTCTTTCCTATATAAAAGCGGCCGCATCGGCACAAAACCAGGTACACAACATATTTAGTCTTACATGATATAAACTCCTTGACTTTATATTGTATGCCTCCAAAATTCAAATACTTAGATTGGGAGTTAAATTTGCAATAAGCACAATTTCCACATTTATAATTCCCCACTAGTAAGTGGTCACCTAACCAAGTTTTCGTTTTTGTGTCTGTAAACTTGCTCCTTACAATTTTAGCTTTGATGGTATGGCATCTCCTAAAAGTGACTAAAGGTCTCTTATCAACCAGATTGCCCAAATTTTTGTCTTTTTCAAGATGGACCAATTTTTTAAGATAGCCTTACGTATACAATCCGACATAGAGCTATATTTAAAGCAGAATGTGAAACTGTTATCCCCTGTTCCTTTAAGGCTTCTACATTTCCTTTTACTTCCTCTCAGAAGATCATTTTGGTAAAAAATAGAAGCTTTTCTCATAGACTCATCCAAAATCTCAGTTGGATAACCCCTCTTAAGCATTCTATATGGCCTGTGACCTAAATCCCTCCTCCGTATTGTTGATCCTTCTTAGGCATATGAATTGTCCGTAAGCTACCGATTTTTTCACACTGTAGGGATGGAAGCTGTCGTAGTGCAGCAAGGAGTTGGTCGCGGTGGGTTTACGATATCCAGCCGTGACCAACTCGTCGCCGCAAACCACGACAGCCACATCAAGAAATTCCATTTCATTATCTCCATATTTATATGTGAACTTCATGTTCATATTATTAACCCTATTCAGGTAATCAACAAAGTCTTGGGCCTGTGTCTTGGATCCTGACCACACTACAAAGATGTCGTCAATGAATCGTAAAAATAAAGCAATATACTTAAGAAAGGGGTTAGTTACCGAGTACACATATCTGTCCTCAAGTCTAGCTAAGTATAAGTTCGCAAACGTGCATGAGACAGGAGTCCCCATTGCCGTGCCATACCTTTGCCTGTACCATTTGTTACCAAACATAAAAGTCTTATTAGACAAAATGAATTCCAACGAACCACCCACAAACTGCCTATACCTCTCACTCCTACCTGCACTCTCCAAGATTTCCAAAACTGCCTCAATACCTTCCCTATGCAGAATTCTGGTATACAAACTCTCAACATCCAGGGACAACAAACTAAACCCATCCTGCCATTGAAAATCCCTCAACGCAAGTAGGAAGTCGTTTGTGTACCGAAGAAATGAGGGTATACCATTCAACAGAGGTCTTAGGAGGAAGTCCATATATTTGGATATAGGTTCAGTCACCGAGCCGATCCCCGCCACAATAGGGCGTCCAGGGGGTCGGCTCAGTGACTTATGGACCTTAGGCAAAAAGTACCAAGAAGGCCTATTAGGGGCCGAAGGTACTAATTTCTCTGCAAGTCTGCTAGGGATAAAATCCAAATCTACATATTTTTCTAAAAAAAACATATAAATCCTTCTGAATAGCAACAATGGGGTCTGCTGGAAGTTTTTCGTACACCTCGACATCTTCTAGCTGTCTAGTGGCCTCGGACATATAATATTCCTTAGTCATTATGACTACATTACCCCCCTTGTCCGCCGGTTTCACAATTATGTCATCACAGGATTGCAGCCACTTAAGGGCTTGTCTTTCACCAGCACTAATATTATGACTGCTGCAAGGATAAATAATGGCTTTTACTTCCTTGATGACAAAAAATGTCAATGCTACTACCGGCGGGCAAGGGTGGGCAAAAGCTAGAGCGTACCCCCTTCAGTAAACACCTCCTTTGTGGTATTTTCAATCTCAACAAGCTGGGGATCAATATTAGCTAGAAATTCTAGACACTCTCTCTCTAGGTCATTGCACTTGGTTTCAATACTGAGGCCAAAGGGTTTGAGTCTCGTAGGCACTTCCCCCTCTTTTCTTATTCCCTTTCTTTTAGGCTCTATGTTACTGTATATTTTGTATAGATTTAATTTACGGGATGCTTTAAACATGTCAATCTCGAATGACACCGGATCAAAATGTTCAACCAGACTATATCCCAAGCCTTTGTTCAATACAGATATACAATCCGATGAGCACACATAATCAGTTAGATTCAGTACCACATCATCTGATGTTGGCTCAATTAACGGAGCATTGTCTGTGTCCTTCAATAGATGGGGCTCAGTTATTTTCTCCAGGACACCTGTTTCTTCCTTCGGACTGATCTCTTTGCCAGTTGGTTCTTTTCTCCGTCTCCTGCCTCTCCCACTTCTGATGCCACCTCTAAAGGGGTACAGCTGTTCTCTACAGATGATTGTCCATTAATTCCTGACTCCAACTCATCCGAGACACTAGAATCAGAATCAGTTGTCCAATAATCAGATCTCCCCCGGCGAGGTTGTCTCTTTTTTTAATTGTTTTCTCCTGCTGGTCCAATCAAAGATTTTTCCTGTGTCAAAATCCTGCTTATCGCGTAGGAATTTATCTCTCTTTTTTTCTTTTATCTCTTGTACAATGGTTAGTTTTTTGTCCATTTTTTTTAAAACAGTGCATGAAATTGACTCTACGATAAGCGACCCTGTAGTTGCAACCTGGCATTCACAAGTTCCTCTTTGATTTTCTTGTACTCTTCTTCATTTCTCTTGAGGACTAAATCTAATATCTTATGGGAATAATCTAAGTGTAGTTTCTGCCACTCAGTTGCAAAACTACTGTCTTCCTGATATTGATGCATCTCCTTATATATTCTTAGTCCCCTTGGGACACGTTCGCTCTCCTTATATGATTTCAGTGAACTCACTGTCCAAAATAATCGGACCTCCTTATCAGCTAATTGCATTATATTAAATTCTAAGGCTTTGGTGCTCAGAGTCTGTAACAGATCCTCTGTGTTACATTGTGTAAAATAGGTGTCAGCCCCCTCTCTCCCTTCGTTCACACCCGACCCATTATCTTCAGGTACATGCTCCATTATAAAAATCTTGTATATAGTGTGCTCTATACAGGCGTGCTCAGTCAAAAACAAAGAAATGTCTCTAATAACAATCCAAACCTGTAGAATACAGAAAAATGACGGCACTGCTCATGAGCATCCACTATGTCTTGTTATATATGCATGGAAATGACAGGTGCAGGTAAAAGCACCAAAGGTGGGTTTGGGTGTATGTAGCTTTAAAAGGTGCTCTATCCACTTAGAAACAGTCCATAGTAGAATCCAATGAAAAGATGAAAATAAATCGATGGATGGCACTCACCAGCTTCTTTCTTGACTCAAAAACTTCTTTATTAGCAATACTCACATACAGGGTGAGGGGGCAGACGTCAAGTACACCAATCGAGGAGCGGCGGTGTAGGCCGTTTTGCGCACTTGCGCTTTCTCAAACCGCTGCATCATGACGCTGCTGCGTCGGTCCCTCCTCATATAGTAACATATGTTGCCATGGAGATCAACCATGCAACTTACAAATAATTAAAGTAAGTATAAAACGAACACTATTAAATGGATGCTCATGAGCAGTGCCGTCATTTTTCTGTATTCTACAGGTTTGGATTAACATGTAATTTTTACCACACAGGAAACACTGTGAAAACGAAACTCAACACAATGGCACAATTGCATTTTCTTTCCATTTCCACTCCAAATTGTTTTCAACTGCCTACTACATGTTATGCAATATTAAATGATACTATTCAAAAGTATAGCTCATCCTGAAAAAAAACAAAAAAAAACAAAACAGGTCCTTACAAGGCTATGTGAATTGAAAAATTAAAATGTTTTGGCTGCTGGGAGGCAGGGATTTAAAAAAATGAAAAATAAAAAAGTTAAAAATCAGAAAATGGTAAATACAAAACTTTTCCTACACAGACTAAATGAAACTGTAGTGTATAATGTTACATGAAATAAATATTATTGGATATAGTGGCCAGTAGTGGGAAGTAAGAATAACAACAATAACAATAACAGCACAAATAAGAACACTAGACCACCAGTGATATTACACCTCCTAGTACGACGACTTGCCTTCAGAATATTCTAATTCTAAACAATTTTTTACACAATGGAGACTCCAGATCCGCCTGATAGACTCTGCAGATAATTCATTGTTTGTCATCCCGCCCGGCAAAGGCTAAACATTAACACCACAAATGCATTCTCCTTCCCATCTGACAGCTACTCAAATCATATCTTCAGCGTATAAGGGTTTGTCTAGCAGATTAAATGGCTGCTTGAGGAATAAAGGACTGCTGTGTTCTACATACAAACACATCACTTAGACACAAACAGAGAGTGCTGCTTGACTAACACCCAACATCAATACGAAGGAGAAGAAAACAGCGAGATGTAAAACACACAGCAGATTCCCCACAAAGGTTATTACTTGCCCAAGCAGATCCAATGCTGTTATTTTTTAATTTTTTTTGTATGTATTTTTATGTTATTTATAGCCTGTGAAAATACATAAGCGGCACAATGTTTCACCTATATTACTATTCAGAATTTCACACAGGAACAGACATAGACAGCAGAGGGCACCTGTGTGTGAGCAACATATAGGTCCCTAAGGGTGTGTCCATGTCAGGTCCAAGTATTGCAGTGTATCAGGGCTGCCCTAGGAATGAATGGGGTCACAGCGTGACTTGCACATGCTGCCACCCAGACACATGAATCACAAAAAATCCAACACTGCTGGATTTTATGAGATTCACATGTTGCAGTCACAACTAATGTGCGAGTTTGGCTGCCACCCTATTCATTCCTATGACAGCCCTGCTACAGTAGAGTGTGATCTTTGGTCGCGTGACAGTTGTCACGGCCAAAACCGTCATGTAGACTTAACCTTAAAAAAAAAAAAAAAAATCACAGAAAAAAAGATAAAAAACAAAGATAAAAACATCCTGCACATAATGATAAATAAATATGTGGATGTCCATGGTTACATGTAAGCATTATATATGGACTAAGGACTCGTTCACATTTCTGTGTCAGTGGCACGTCCGTGAAAAAAAGCATACATGTTTCATCCGTGAAGCTGTCCTTGAAGGATCCATGGTTGGTCCGTGTGTCTGTTTTTACCATCCGTGTGTCAGCTATAAATCGCTGACGTTGCTCAGCTGAAAATGAATTTCCAAAGAATCTCCTATCAGTCTTCAGTGAAAAACGGACGCAACATGGACACAACACGGATGTATGTCAGTGATTTTCACGGACCCATAGACTTCAATGGGCGTGCTTGGTCCGCATCACTGATCAAAGTAGTGCATGTCCCCGTGATTTAAAATGTGAACAGATACATTCAAATCAATGGGTACGTGTGCTGTCCATGGAAAATGCGGACAGCACATGTCAGTGAAAAACAGAAATGTGGACAAGGCCTAAGCCCTCATTTTGATATGATAAAATCTAAGACAAATATATTTTGATCAAAACACATGTGTGCCCGCCCACCCAGCGCCAAGGTAGTCTCAGTCAGGCAGGTCCTACTCTATACCTACCTATGACGTAAAGCATCTATGTTCAGGAGAGCAGACCCTGCACATATAGAGTGTTGCTCCTAGTCACCTCTACGTGCACCCAGTAACCGATGAGAGGGGGAGCACGCACAGCTATATGTACCTCCTAATCAAGGCGGTCTGTTTGATAGAAGGGGCAAAAGTGAACAAGTATGCTTTTGCCCAGATAATAGGGCAATCGGGGCTACAGGGGGAGGTACAACCGATATTAGTAGTGCCATACATGAATGGAGTGGGTCTGCAACTCCCTGTTTATTGTGTCATACATATACAACGCAGGCACAGATAGGGTTAATATCCCTTGTCTGGAAACAATGCCAGGTTGTCACAAATTGCTTAATTGCTGAACTTTGCGTTGCTAAGATACAGTAGTTTTATCATTCATAAATATTTTAATAGCTGCCACAGACTCCTTATAAATCATTGATTCCCAGCAGTTCATTGACCTTTGCTGCAACGGCCTTTATTAGAATTAAATCCAAGTCCATAGAAAACCTGATCATTAATTGTTAATGACAGTCAAGTATGATTCATCACTCCTGAGGACACATTCCCATTGCTCCAGTGGGGGCGTGCTTTACACCTCTTCTGCTGACTCATGGCATTGTGCGTTGTGATCTTGTGTATACCTTTTTTACTATGAAAACCCATTTCGTAATGCTCTTAATGTACATTTTTTTCCAGATGTCTCTCTCAGAGTTAACATACAGGGAAAAAGAATGATCTCACTAGCGCCACCTTTTGGAAATGGCTGACTTTTTAACAAGCCAAATATCCACCTCAGGTATCTGCAAATTGAAGTAGCTGCTTTATATTAGTAGTACTTTCAGTCATGCGGTGCAGGAACTCACCCGTGGCATTGTAGGTGCAGCCTGTACTAGTACCATTGTCTGTTGATGGAGATTGCGTTTATGCACCTGTTTGCAATGGGTGAATCTGAAACATCTGATATGTTTGATCTCTTTATGTAAATAGGCAGTGTGCTCCTGCAAATGGACCAACAGGAGTGTTTAGTGGATGGCTAAGCAATTTAATGCCTTAAGTGCTGCAGTCAATAGTGACTGTAGCATCTAGGTGGTTAGACAGAGAGTTCAAGCTGTCTCTGCCACCTCATCATGCCCTGCAACACTGTCTCTGGGCTCCGATTGGTTGGCCTCGCAGTCGAGGGTCAAAGTAACCCCTAATACATTGCATGTCATTTTGACTTATACTTCAAAAGGCTAAAAAGCCCAAAAGTATCTACATCAATATAAAAATTTAAAAAAAGTAAAGTAAAAGTAGTAAAACATTACAAAAAATTTACATTAGAGATGATCTAATTAATTCTACTGATTTGGAATTCGTCCTGAATTTCCTCAAAAATTTGTATTGTAGCAAACCTGAATTTCTTGTAATCTGTTTCTGGTGAATCAGAAAGAGAAGGAGAGAGAGAGCGAGAGTTGTTGTGAGACTACAACTTCCAGCAGGAACACTTGCTCAGCTTTTCTCAGAACTTCCACCGAAGTGAACAGAGCACGCTAAGAATTGTAGTGTCACAACAGCTGGAGTGCCAAAGGTTGCTGATCCCTGGTGTAGTCTATCACTGTGTAACTCAGGATGACTGCCTGCCATTTTCAGTTATAGCTGCTGCAGCATTTAAAGTTACTGTATTCTTTTTTCTCATAGCCATATATAAGTCAGAAAAATGAAAAAATCCAGCACTTCCCATGAAATCTCCCATAAAATCAGACACAGTATCTATTGAAAATGCATTAGAAATTACACGAGCACATACCACAAACGACGGTCATAGAAATGTCACCCAGTTCTACACAGCACTGTAACAGCTGTAGCTAGGAAGCACATCGCCCTCTAGAGGCCGGATCCGTCATTGATGCCTATGTAAGACTTGCACCTCAGTTCCAGGTGACAAGCCGTTCTGGTGGAAGCCATGGTGCTCAAACATCACGTGTCCTCCTTTTAATCTGGCCCTGGAGAGGACTGAAAAGTGAACAAACTTACATGGGGGAACAAATATCTGGCATGAATTTCCAATACTTTGGAGTGCTTAAAGGGGTTCTCCGGGAATTAAGAAAATGAAAATACTTAAATATTACTTCATTATAAATATATTCCCAAATACCAGAGCAGAGAGGAGAATGAAGCAGCTCTATAGCTGAGTGTTGTGAAGTAACTTGTCCTGCTGTGTGATTAGGACAGGTTTTGTGTGATTAGGCCATTTTGTTTCCACTAATGATTGCTCCCCAGACAAAACAAGCCATTATAACTAATGAAAGGTATTTGGGAATCTATTTATAATAAAGTAACATTTGCGTATTTTCATTTTCTTAATTCCTGGAGAACCCCTTTACGTTTTCTAATTTGTTTCTAGTTATCTTCTATCTATATTGTATTATATCTATACACTGTAGTTATCTAGTGTCTGTTTTGTAGTTTATCTAATTTTAGAGTAAAATACTTAAAAATAACCTTCGTAAACCTGTGGTCTGTAGCAGGATATTCTCATCTCCATCAGTAAACTGCTGCTATAATGTACGCGAACTATTAGCACATTGACTTAGTACAATAACACACAGATGTAGTAGAGTTAACGGTCACAGTCGTAATGCATTAACTAGATGTAATAACTCACCAAGTGTGTGTGTTAACTCTGCTACATCTGTATTCCATTCCATGGAGGCTATGCTGTTATCCTCTGTACCGGTACCATTCATTATCACATGGCACATTTCCCATCGGCGTCACTCAATCCAGTAGTTACAGGATGTATAGACTGCATTGCCTGCTGCTCTGAGCACCAGTAAGCCTGACGGTGTTATTAACTGCTGCCATGTTGTCAGTAAAAGTTCCTAATAGATGATTTGGTTTGAGGTTGCGCTGAATGTTTGAACTGGAAAATTGAGCAATGGCCAATTGAATTAAATTGAATATAGTGGTTTAGTGTGCAGTGAGGTGAGCAACATGCAGAACACCAGAGAAAGCCTGCAGGCCTTACAATGAAATATCTCCTTGCACGGGTGGAGAGATAAGAAGGAAAAGTGCAGACGTGGCATCCTCATGCTGCAGAATGCATATACATAATAGTATGTTATTCAGCTTTGTTAATAAAGTAGTCCAGGCTGCTGTAAATATATAACCAGCACATTGATATGATTACGGAGCCATCAGCTACAATATGGGCTGACAAAGCTGAACATGCAGACCTCTCAAGTGTCCCTATTTTGGAGGGACAGTCCCTATTTACTCAAGTCCATCTGTCCCTCTTTGCTTCATAAATGTCCCTCTTTTTTATTTGAGGTGTATATTCTCATTATTGTGTATTTGCATTTATTGTGGCTGATTCCCATGTGCATATTAGAGCCGTCTTTGCATATTATTTCATTATTTGATTAGAATTTTAGAAATTTTTAAATTCAGATCATTTTTGTGCTTTTTGGGAAGAGAAAACTATTAAAGTGTATAGATATTCAGGACAAATAAATCTTTCACACAATAAACCATGTGGCGGAGCGGGAGATGGTTATAGGCATTGTACCCAAATAAAGGTTAAGCCCTCCGTGAACCATCGCCCTCCCAACCATCCGGGTGTCATAGCTTAGATGGCGCACGGTGCTGGATGGGGATGAGTCCCCTCAAATTGTATTATATGATGTTACTGTTTGATAACTAGTTGAATTGTATTCTATGTTGTTTCTCCGTGTTCTTCCCTTCTAGGGTTAATGTCAGTGTAGAAGTGAGTCAGCTCATAGACATGTCTGGGCTTGTAGTTTATTTGTAAATAAGAAAAAGGAGGGGGCAAGAGTAGACATCACATGGCCACATTCCTGAGGGAGGGGTGAGTGAGGGAGATAACTGTGCTAGGGAGATCTCAGCCGGGTGCTGTTCCTGTCTGGAGGGAGAAGGAGATGGCTATGTGAGCTGCAGGCACGGGCTATCTACCTTTGAGATAGTACCTGGCCTAGGGACAGTTATGGAGAGCAAGAGCTGGAGTTTCATCAGGCTAAGGAGGATCTACACACTCACCAGAGTATGAAAGGTACAGAGGAGAGATCCAATAGGGAGGTAGCCAGACACATTCAGCCAGAGTGGAGAAGCAGCAGTGCATTGTTCCTGTATGTGTCTGTCCTTGCAAATAAACACGCCTCTGTGGCTTATCCCCCGTTATTCTGTGTTGCCTGAATCTATCGCCCACGTTCTCTTGGCGTAAACCGAACCCCTCTGACTCGGCTATGCCACAAACCAACAAACCATAAGAGTTCCATTTAACGTCCAAAAAGTTGGGACATCTATGGAAATGTCTGGTTTTACTTTAACATTTTTAAATAAATAAATATATATATATATATATATATATATATATATATATATATATACACACACACACACACACACACACACACACACACACATGCATACTACTCACAAAAAAAGTTAGGGATATTTGGCTTGTGGGTGACATTTCAGGTTGAACCTAAAATGCACTGTAACCTTTACAAGTGAACTTAATATGAACTTCTGTAAACTATTGAATGGACACATCCAACTGTGCAATGTTTTAGTAGTTTTTGCACAACTTGCTGTTCTCTAACAAGGAGCTTAACTGCAAAATTTACTACAGAGGTTTGATCCATGAATTGTCCAATAAATATCCTGGTTCAATTATTTGTCACATTTTGACATCATGAGACCAAGACAAAACCTAACTGATCAACAGTACCTCCCCATTGTGATGCTTAAAGCAGGATGTTATCAGATGGAAGTGGCCGCTGAGCTTAGAGTGTCACAGAGTGTCATCAGCAGTTTGCAGCAGAGATAGAGAGACTGGAAGAGTCACAGAAAGACATAGAAGTGGATGTCCTTTGGCCACATCCCAAGCTGAGGACCGCTTAATTGTGAACAATGCCCTACAGAACCGGATAATAAATGCCACACAACTCCAGACACATTTAAGGGAGGTGAGAAGTACCCAAATGTCACATCGACCGGATCATTCAAAACTGTTTACATCAACATGGTCTGTGTGCTAGACGACCTGAAAGGGTACCTGACCACACCACCAGGCACACACGTCATCATCTTGCATGGGCCAGGGAGCATCTACTGGACGAGGGACCAGTGGGCCTCGGTGTTGTTCATTGATGAAAGCCAATTCACGCTAAGCAGAAATGATGGCTACCAACAATGTTGGGGATATCAAGGAGAGCACTAACTGTTGTGACCAGACGAGCCTTTGGTTGTGGTGGTGTTACAGTGTGGGAAGGTGTGTCTAGTCAATACAGAACTACCCTACACTTTGAGAATCGTACAGTGACAAACCCATACTACTTGTATAACATCATTAATCCAGTCATTGTGCCTCTGCATGAACAACACAGACCTAATTTCATCTTCATGGATGACAATGCATCAGTTCATTGAGGTCTCATTAGGGAATGGCTGCTGGAGACTGGGATACCTCAAATGGAGTGGCCTGCACTTTCTCATGACCTGAATCACCTTGCAGAGGCTCGTAAATCTGCCCTTCAAGAATAGTGGAATACCTTGCCGTAGCAGAAAATTAGTCGACTTGTGAATAGCATGAGCTGTCGTTGTCAAGCTGTAATTGGTCCTCAAGGCCACGTGACAAGATATTGAGACGCTGCCATTTTTTGTGGGGGCATACCCACCACTGTTGTCAGCTTTTGTTTCAATAAATTCTTTGAAATGAGCAAATCACCACTGCATACTTCTACTTAAATGCCCTACTTTCATGGTATAATATCACTGTAGTGTGAACTTTTTACTTTTCTATACATTTCACCCGAAAGCCAAATATCCCTAACTTTTTGTGAGTAGTGTATATATATTGTACATTGCCCTGAAAATTGTAGGCCAAAAGCCCAGGAGAGGTATGACTGTGACAGTGTAGTTCCTGTCTGATAGAAGCCACCTGGTCACTGGTAGATGGGCACAACATATTCTTGATCAAATATGTGTGCAACTAGCTTCTAATCTTCATTTAGTAAGTATAGCAGTAATGCAGTTTACATTTATTCATGTTCATTTATTTTTTGCATTGTAGCCATGGTAGCGTGCACCTGCACTCTGTTTATATATAGTTTGGAGGTGCTGGTTTAACTCTCTTTTGTATTATGATGCCCGGGACTTTGCAGGATTAAAAAAACATGGCTGCCTTCCTCCAGAAACATGGCCTGTCCATGAGTTGTGTCTGGCATTTTCAGTGTGTATATATTTGGAATGGACCTATGAAAAAAGTCCACATGTGGAATAGATATTTATAATTCTAAATAAGAATGTACTAACCATCTCCCATGTATAAAAATGAATACATCAGAGTAGGCCTATATTTTATTTTTTATCAATGTCTTAAGTGTATGAATTTATTGCTATACGTTCTTTATGAGGACTGTTTTCTGGTGACGATAAATACATCCTATTTGTGGATAAACTAGGATGCATACATCTGTCCACCTTGTTTTGCCTTTAAGACACTGGCAAAATACTTTATTAGTCCGCTGCTACTGAAGTGATGGTGAGTTAATAGTCATCTTTCTGTTGCAAAAAGTGCTTAATAGAGATGAGTGAACCAATTAGACTTCATTTGTTCAGTTTCCAAGAAGTTTTTGTTTTAAGTGAATGCAAAACTTTTGGAATTTGTCCTGCACTAATCACTCAAAAAAGTGGCCACCATTTTACAAATCAAAAGACAGAGAAAAGGGATCATATGACCTCAGAGAGCTTCTCCATAATGCATTGCAGGTGGCATTCCCCCTAGACAGTGGCGTAACTACAACTAACTGGGCCCCACAGCAAATTTTTGAATGGGGCCCCCCCAGAAACGTCCTCGCAACCCCGAACTCACATGCAACCCTCACTCTTGTGGCTAGTCAAGATTTAGCTCTCCCAGACAAGGCCTGACAGCCGCTCCATCCGCTTTCTATAGTGTCACTGTATATAATGTCATTGTATAATACTGTTGAGGGGGGCCTGACAATAAAATCTTTTAGTCTCCCTCCTGAGGGGGCCCCTTGTGGGTCTGGGCCCCAAAGCAGCTGCTTCCCCTGCTTCCCCTATTGCTACGCCCCTGCCCCTAGAACAGTCAATTATGAGGGACTAAGGTGTGAGTCACTGATAACTCAGTGGATGTGTCATATCCACTATAAAACAGCCTGACCAAGAAATAATTTGTGAGGATACACATAGGAAAAAGGGGACATCAAAGAGAATATTGGTTTAGTCCTAGTGAGTCCCATAATGAGAAGAAGAGAATAGATAGTTACCATATTACTCGCTTTATAAGATGCCCTTTTTTCCCCCCAAAAGCAAATACTAGTGAGCACTTCCGTTATGGAAGCGCTCACTAGTATGAATTAGATGCCAGGAACGGGGAGCAAAGTGCCACAAGCTCTTGTGGTACTAACCCTCCCTGGTCTTCCTTCCTGGGACCGGCACTTCACTGTAATGACCACGTACAGCATCAGGACGTAGTGCGCGCACTATAACCTGACGCAGTCAGGTGACAGAGCAGCGCAGGCTGAAAAGACAGGGGAGCACAAGATTTTTATTTGAATCTGATCTGAGGTATGATGGGGTCTAACATTGAGGGCTGATCTGTGGTCTGATGTGGGTCTGACAACGTGTGCTGATCTGAGATCTGATGGGGGTCTAACATTGAGGGCTGATCTGAGGTCTGATGGGGGTCTGAAATTGTGGGCTGCTCTAAGTTTTGATGGGGGTCTGAAATTGTGGGCTGATGTGATGTCCTGATAAGAGGGTCTAATGTGATGTCCTGATATGGGGGCCTGATCTGATGTCCTAATATTTTTTGGGGGGGTCTGATCTGAGGATCTGATATGAGGTCTGTCGAAAAATATTTTTTTCTCATTTTCCTCCTCTTAAATCTGGTATGCGTCTTATCATCAGGTGCATCTGATAAAGCGAAGAAATTGGTAGATTTACAATAAAATGATGGATTTGAGAGTGAGATAGGAGTCAATAACAGTGAAGATGCAATTACACATGCCAAGGAGCAGCAGATTGTCGAAAAGGAAGCGTTCCTCCTAGAGATGAGCTAACTACTCAAGATTCATTTGGGGACCTGCTTGTCAAATTTTTTTTAAAAGATTGGTTCGGAACTGAATCGATTTAGGCCGAACCAAAGTTGCTCCAATTTCCCTGATAATTGGAATATAACCCCCTCTAGCTTCATAGGACTATTTTTTTTCCCTCCTCAAGCTCTGGAACTCAATGACAGCCATAGTAAATGATGTTTAAGTGACACTGACATACATAGCTGTGGGTAACCGCACATTGATGGAGTTAGTTTAAAGTGTGTTTAAAAACACACCGCACCAATGCATGTCTCATGCTTTTTCATATTTCAAAGATTCCAAAAATTGTCCGTTATCGGGGGCAGATGATGTCTAAACACACATAGTGTTATGGGATAAAAAATAAAAAATAAATAAGTGTCTTGGGGTACCAAGCATCCCAAATTATGCCTTGACAGGGTCAGATTGTCTGTCTATATGACAGACACACACACACACAAGTGTTGATTGTCAGAAGAAAAATTGGCTTGCTATGAGCGTGCCTAAAAAAGTGATCCCTTTCAATTGGGAGCAACAGCAGTGCAGTGTGAATGTGGAAAGGGTATGGTATGGATATAGTGGCATGTGACTACAAAAGAAGTGGCAGCAGAAGTAGCATAGCAAGGAACATACAAGGCTGTCAATGGGTAGTATTAGTAATAATAGAAGTATTAGTGATAGTGGTAGTGATGGCAGATGCTTTGTATTAATGGTGTTGGCAACAGGGGATAAATAGTGAGGAGCAACAGCAGCAGAGGCAGCGGCGGCTGCAGTAGAAGCCAAATGGTACATGTTGGCAGAAAGGCAGCAGCATGATAATGGTAGCAGGCAGCATCAGCAGCCATAGGCGTATAGGGGGTGCAGAAGAAGCAGTTGCTACTGGACCCAGGAGCCCAGACTGGGCATGAAAGTAAAAAGGGAACATGCTGTGCAAATTCGGGTCACTGTTCCAGTCTGCCTGCCCAGAAATCCAGGGGGCCAGGGAACAGGGTATGCACCAGAGACTGGCCAGAGTTTAGGTAGGTCTGAACCTGGGTGTTCAGGAGGGAGTTGTTGACTTGCTGACTGGCCATGTGCTCAATTTCTCATTATCATTCAGGTTGTTTGCAGCTCTACCCTATGTTTTGGTGTAGTAATCACATTTATATGCTGGTTTAATTAAATTGAACAATGCCCCCCAAAAATTAAATGTGGAAATGGAATTCACAGAAACTGACAATTGAGGTTTGATGCTCTATTTCACGTTAGCACTTACATTGCCGCCATTCCCGGTGGTTCGCTGTAGTAATCACGTATATATACTGGTTTAATTACATTGAACAATCCCCACAAAAATATATAATTCCAACCACATAGCAAAGGAATATATGGAAACAAACAATTGAGGCCTGACCCTTAATATCACGTTAAAACTCACAGGTAAATTTTTACCCTAGTGTGTATTGCTGTACTGATCACCTATATGCTGGCTTCATTAAATTCAATAACCCCCCCCCCCAACCTTGCGAAAAAAAGAGAAATGGAACTGCTCTGTGTTTGTGTATAGAGATAATAAACGGATTTAGCCATAATATTTCATTCTCAATCACTGATGTATAAGGTTTTTCAAACTAAAATAAATAAATAAATGAGATGACCTGACACAGAGTTCTCACTAGTATTCTATATGCAACGCTAGATTGATGGTAAATAGAGATGAGCGAATCTATTCACCTCTTCGTAGATTCGATACGAATCTTGGAAATTTTCTGCTGCGAAGCGAATCCGGATTTTTTGAGATTCGCTCCGTTAGATTAAAAAATGTTCTTAAAGCTTTCTACGCATTGTCCGATAAATTGTACGCTAATGCTACATATAAGTTACTTTATATGCTGATGCGTACAAATTCAGTTAATTAGCAAACGTTTACTGTTGGTTCGTTATTCGTGCAGCAAAAAGGCCGGGAAGAAAGCGGTCACCTGACCTAGTGGGAAGGGCTTGCTCTGATTGGCTCACAGGCTCGGTAAGCCAGTGACGCATCAGTTCTGCTGCGACTGCTGAGACGAGCAGAAGCACTGTCTGTGAAGTTCTGAGAGACAGTGAACTCTTGTGTTAAAATTGGGGTGTAATTGTTCTGGGAATCCATATTACACATATCAGGGATACTGCAGGGCCAGTGCAGGGCTAGTAATTAATCAGACAGAGAAAGAGACAGGGAGAGAAATAATGAGAGACAGGGAGAGAGACAGGGAGACCTCGAGCTCCAAAAAAAAGGAGAAGGTGGCACAGGGCAGCAGTGCCAAAGGACCTGTAGCCGAAGCTTCTACTTGTAGAATTCGTAATAGTTGGCCACTGTTCCATCAGGCTAACCCACCAAGGCACAAAATTGTAGTGGAGAAAAAAGTGGATGAGGTAGTCGAGTGGATGGCACGCTCATCTCAGTCTCAGCCGGATGATCTGCTGTCATCTGCTGATACAGTAGCCATATGTAGCCAGGGGTCAGACTCAGAGCGTTCCTCCTGCTCCACCATTCCGCTCCAGCAAAGGCTAGCGTCGCGCCTGCCTGCGTATTACGCAATTGCTAAACAATAGTACGCTGAGGATTCGTACGCAATTTATACGCTCATACATACGTGTTCACATAAGTTGCGTACTTTTAACAACTGTACGTTCGTTATTAGTGTGCGAATGTTCGCAAAATACCACATAATAACGTATGATTTGTACGCAGCTTCACCGAATAGATTTGTATAAGGTACAAATCTTTTGAAAAGCAAATTTTGGATGATTTGCTCATCTCTAATGGTAAAACACATGTTTTACACTTTTGCTTAATAAACCTCCGTCCCACCCACCACCCCACCAACAAAAAAAAGGATTTCTGTGAAAATGTGATTAAAGTATTTCTTTGAAGGCAGCTGGTTCTGAGATTTGCAACAGCTGCAGCTCTGATAGGAGGCACGGCAGCCACAGCTGCTCTCTTCTTACTCCTAGGCTGACAGCTCCCTGCTTTTTTATTCTACACACACAAATCTTCTTTGTAATTCTAGCCTTTCCCTTCACTCTCCCTGGCAGTAGAATAAAAGCTTGATTGGTTTCTGACGGTCCCTGATTGTTTTTTTTTTCACAGCTGCTGCCAAGGCCAATAAGATAATGGGTTGCAATCAAAAGAGGCATAGATGCCTGTGATGAGAACATAGTCCTGTCACTTTACAAATCACTAGTCAGACCACACATGGAGTACTGTGTACAGTTCTGGGCTCCTGTGAACAAGGCAGACATAGCAGAGCTGGGGAGGGTTCAGAGGAGGGCAACTAAAGTAATAACTGGAATGGGTGGACAGTACCCAGAAAGATGATCAAAATTAGGGTTATTTACTTTAGAAAAAAAGACAACTGAGGGGAGATCTAATAACTATGTATAAATATATCATGGGTCAGTACAGAGATCTCTCCAATGATCTATTTATCCCCAGGACTGTGACTGTGATGAGGGGTCATCCTCTGCGTCTAGAGAAAAGAAGGTTTGTACACAAACATAGAAAAGGATTCTTTACTGTAAGAGCAGTGAGACTATGGAACTCTCTGCCTGAGGAGGTGGTGATGGTAACTTCACTAAAAGAGTTCAAGATGGGCCTGGATGTATTTCTGGACTGTAATATTACAGGTTATAGGGGAGAGGGGTCGTTGATCCAGGGAGTAATTCCGATTGCCTGATTGGAGTCGGGAAGGATTTTTTCCCCTAAAGTGGGGGGAATTTGCTTCTACCTCACAGGGGTTTTTTGCCTTCCTCTGGATCAACTTGTAGGATAACAGGCCGAAGAGGATGGACAGTAAAGATGAGCGAATCTATTCGCCGATTTGTTGATTCGTATCGAATCTTGGAAATTTTTAGCTGCGAAGCGAATCCGAATATTAGGTGATTCGCTTCGGCTTTGTGCGCATTCGATACATAGTTTGTCCTATATATTATACGTTATCGCTACTTATAAGTTACTGTTGCGTATGAATTCAATTCATTAGCGAAATTTTACTGTTAGTTTGTTTATCGTGTGCAAAAGCCCGGGAAGAAAGCGGTCACCTGACCTAGTGGGCAGGGCTTGCTCTGATTGACTCAGGCTCGGTAAGCCAGTGACTCATCACTTCTGCTGCGACTGCTGAGATGAGCAGAAGCACTGTGTGTGAAGTTCTGAGACTCTGAAACCTGTTTTGTGAAAATTGGGGTGTAATTTCTCTGGGAATTCATATTACACATATCAGGAATACTGCAGGGCAAATGCAGGGCCTGTTTAGAGGTAGTAATTAATCAGGCAGGGAGAGAGAGACAGGGAGAGATAGGGAGAGACTGGGAGATACAGGGACAAAAACCAGCTGCAGGGTCACAGAGTGAATTGAAAAATGTCTGGAATGGATAAGCAAAAGGGGTCCAGTTCCAGCCAGACCTCGAGCTCTAAAATAAAGGAGAAGGTGGCACAGGGCAGAAGTATCAAAGGACCTGTAGTCGGAGCATCTACTAGTAGTATTTGCAATACTTGGCCGTTGTTCCACGAGGCGCACCAAGGCGCAAAATTGTAGTGGAGGAGAAATGGATGAGGTAGTGAAATGGATGGCACGCTCATCTCAGTCTCAGCCGGATGATCTGCTGTCATCTGCTGATACAGTATCCATATGTAGCCAGGGGTCAGACTGGTGGAGGAATGGTGGAGTATTCCTCCTGCTCCACCATTCCTCTCCAGCAAAGCCCGTCATATTCGTACGCACTTTGTACGCTTATGCGTACGTGTTCAAAGAGGTTTCGTACCTTTTTACCTGAATGTTCGTTATTAGTGCGCGAATTTAAGAATCTTAGGAAAAGTTCGGCGAATATAATTTTGCATGATTCGCTCATCTCTAATGGACAGATATCTTTTTTCAGCCTTGTAAACTATGTTACTTTGTTACGATGTTATTCTCCCGTACTATATGATATTAGAGCTTGGGCCCACTAAAGGATCCTCTGATAATCAGGTGGACTAGTCCAACCTTGCTACCACTCAATTTCCTACAATAAAGCGGTTATCCCATGTAAAAAAAAAAAAAATATGAAAATCAGACATCATAGAGAGCATAACATATAGGATCCTCATCTCTTGGACAAAGTGGACAACAGCACCAAAGCACATCTCTCACTCTCTCAAAGCACGTCTCTTACTGGGAAGTATTGTCCCATCTCACTCTATTTAGACTCCCATTGGTCACTGGATAATGCTGAATTTACACTGTAGGGAAACTGAACATTTAGTATCACATATCCTCCACAGATAACATCTAATCACAAAGGGTCACAACATTATTAGAGATGAGCGAGTAGTGAAATATTCGACTATTCGACCGCGAGATTCGACTATTCGACCGAATATCGAATCCCATTAAAGTCTATGGGAAAAAAATGCTCGCCACTTGGAAATCTCAATTCGACCACTTGGAGGTCACCAAGTCCACCCTGAAACCTCAGAAAAGGATGCCAACACTGCTGGAATGCAACTGGGACAGCAGGGGAAGCATGTCTGGGTGCATATAACGCGCCCAAGTCGCACTATTACGCCACTATCACAGCCTCTCAACAATACACTCCAAAGACAATATAACCTCTCTGTAAAGTGAGACCATACAAGGAAACGTTGCCTATGACAACCACAGATGGCATAGGCAAGGGGGAAAGCAATCAAGCCATCACTATTTTTCCCTCTGTGCCATCCCTGCCTTGCCCAGGCACATGTCCCAAAACATCATCCACGCCCGAGTAACACGGTTACTGCAAAAGGCCATTTGACCACCAACACTTTGGTTTGAGGCCGGGGATGCTACATCTCCCTGACGGCACACTGGGTGAATGTTGTGGAGGCGGGGACGGGCAAACCTGCTACCCCCACCCAAGTTTTGGGCCTTGGTTCTGTCTGGATTTCCGCAACCCTTACAGACAGCTCGGCAAACCCCTCCTTCTCCTTCTAGATTTGTTAAATCTGTCCACCACCCAGTCAAGTCCACAAAGTCCAGTCTCGTCGATAGCCTGCAGAAACTGCAGGGACCTCACTCTGACCCTCCTTCCTCCCACCCTGCCCAATGTTATCAACCCAGTGTTCCCACCCATGCAAGAATCGCAGGAGCTATCTGAGGATTTTGTTTGTTCTGATGCCCAAACACTGGAGCAAGCTCCATCTCTAGCTGATGGTGGTGTGGAACGGGCACTAAAGTGTAAAATGATTAGGGACGATGATGAGACACAGTTGCCAGCAAGGGAGGCTGTTGGAGCAAAGTGAGGCAGTGTAAGAGGAGGTGGTTGAGTATGACGAAGTCAGTGACCCGACCTGGCCCAGTGTCATGTCTAGCAGGTAAAGCAGTGGGGATGTTGAGGGATGCGTAGGACCGCAAAAGGCAGGAAGAGGCCGTGGGCTGGCCAGAGGCTCATGGAGAAGGCAGGCTAGAGCCCGCAGGGCCGCATCTCTTCCCTATAACAGGCCCCCACACAAAGCTCTCCCATCGAGGGCTCTTAGGTCCTTGTTGTGAAAATATTTTAATGAGTGCGCAAAGTTAGCTTGAGGTGAGCCCTCGAAAAAATTATATGGAGGCCCAAGAGGTGAGCCCTCGAAAAAATTAAGTGGAGGTCAAAGAGGTGAGACCTCTTAAAAATTGTATTAAGGCCCAAGAGGTGAGCCATAATAAAAATTGTTTGTAGGCCCAAGAGGTGAGACCTCTTAAAAATTGTTTGTAGGCCCAAGAGGTGAGCCATGAGAAAAATTGTTTGTAGGCCCAAGAGGTGAGACCTCTTAAAAATTATGTGGAGGCCAAAGAGGTGAGACCTCTTAAAAATTGTTTGTAGGCCCAAGAGGTGAGACCTCTTAACAATTGTATTAAGGCACAAGAGGTAAGCCATAATAAAAATTGTTTGTAGGCCCAAGAGGTGAGACCTCTTAACAATTGTATTAAGGCCAAGCGGTGAGCCATAATAAAAATTGTTTGTAGGCCCAAGAGGTGAGACCTCTTAAAAATTGTTTGTAGGCCCAAGAGGTGAGGCATGAGAAAAATTGTTTGTAGGCCCAAGAGGTGAGACCTCTTAAAAATTATGTGGAGGCCAAAGAGGTGAGACCTCTTAAAAATTGTTTGTAGGCCCAAGAGGTGAGCCATGAGAAAAATTGTTTGTAGGCCCAAGAGGTGAGACCTCTTAAAAATTATGTGGAGGCCCAAGAGGTGAGACCTCTTAAAAATTGTTTGTAGGCCCAAGAGGTGAGCCATGAGAAAAATTGTTTGTAGGCCCAAGAGGTGAGACCTCTTAAAAATTGTTTGTAGGCCCAAGAGGTGAGCCATAAATATATATTTTTTTTTTTTACGGAGCAATTCTACGGCGGTTAAGGAGGAGGAGGTGGAGGAGGAAATGGCACTTCATACAGATGGCACTTCACTTTTGGCTGCTTTCCACTGTTGGAGAAGCAAAGTCCGGGTCAATCCACTTGCTGTTCATTTTGATTAGCGTCAGCCTGTCGGCACTGTCGGTTGACAGGCGGCTGCGCTTATCGGTTATAATGCCCCCGGCTGCGCTGAACACCCTTTCTGATAGCACGCTGGCGGCAGGGCAGGCAAGCACCTCCAAGGCGTACAGGGACAGTTCCAGCCACGTGTCCAACTTGGAGACCCAGTAAGTGTAGGACGCCGAGGGATCGGGGGGGACAGGGGTACGGTCTGCCAGGTACTCCCGCAACATCCGCCGATACTTGTCCCTCCTGCTGATAGCGGGCCCCGCAGTGATGGAAGTTGCACGAGGGGGTGCCATGAACGTGTCCCACACCTTGGAGAGTGTTCCCCTGGTGGCTGTGGGCCTGATCGATGTTGTGGGACTCTGGGAGACCCTCTCCTCTCTGCCGCCAGCGATGGTGGGTGGGAAAATCTCCATCATGTTCTGCACGAGTTCCCTCTGGTATTCCAGCAATCGATTCGTCCTCTCCTCTACCGGAATAAAAGAGGAGACGTTATCTTTATACCGGGGGTCCAGGAGTGCGAAGACCCAGTACAGTTTGTTCTCCACTATCCGGACAACACGTGTGTCCCGGGAAAAGCAGCCCAGCATGAAGTCAGCCATGTGTGCCAGACTCTGAATAGGCATGACGTCACTGCCCCCACCAGAAGGATCACTTGCCATTTCCTCCTCTTCCTCTTCCGCCTCCTCTCCGCCCCATCCGCGCTGAACCAATGGGACGCACACAGCCTGACTGCTACCCTCGCCGCCAGCATCCGCCTCCTCTTCCACAGCCACCTCCACGTCGTCCTCCTCCTCCTCATCCTCCTCCTCCTCCTGCAACTGCCACCGAGAAGCAGACAAAAGTGTGGTCTGACTGTGTAGCTCCGTTGCGTCTCCTCCTACCCCCGTCTCCTCTGCGTGCAATGCGTTCTCCCTTATTGCGATGAGCGATTCTTTAAGGACGCATAGGAGCGGGATGGTTACGCTCACTATAGCGTCCTCGCTGCTGACCTTCTTGGTGGACTCCTCAAAGATACGCAGTACATCGCATATGTCTGCCATCCATGGCCACTCGTGGTTGGCAAACTGAGGGAGCTGAGTTGGAGGCACGCGTGGATTCATAATCTGGTACTCCATCAATGCTCTCTGCTGCTCACACACCCTGGCCAACATGGAATAGGTGGAATTCCAGCGAGTCGGCAGGTCGCACAACAGCCGATGTTCAGGCAAATGGAGGCGTTGCTGGAGTTTTTTTAAGCTAGCAGCAGCTACAGTTGACTTCCGAAAGTGAGCGCACAAGCGCCGCACTTTCACCAGTAGCTCTGCCAGGTTGGGGTAAGTCTTTAGAAATTTTTGGACTACCAGATTAAAAACGTGGGCCAGGCATGGTACGTGATTGAGTTCGGCAAGCTCCAGAGCCGCCACCAGGTTACGGCCGTTATCGCACACGACCATGCCTGGCCCTAGCTGCAGCGGCGACAGCCACATCTCCGTCTGCTGCAATATGGCGTCCCTCACCTCTGGGGCGCTGTGCTTCCTGTCGCCCAAGCTGATGAGCTTAAGCACCGCCTGCTGACGTCTCCCCGCGCCAGTGCTGCAACGCTTCCAGCTAGCGGCTGAGGGCGATGTTAAGGCAGAGGAGGAGGAGGAGGAGGAAGAGGAGGGGGGTTTATCAGAACCCGTGCTGGCAATCTTGGGCGGGGGTGGTAGGTAGGCCGTCTCTGTTTGCGACCCCGTCCCCGCTTCCACAACATTCACCCAGTGTGCCGTCAAAGAGATGTATCGTCCCTGGCCGCAAGCGCTTGTCCACGAGTCGGTGGTCAAGTGGACCTTTGCGCTGACTGCGTACCTCAGGGCCCGCCTGATGTTACGCGACACGTGCTGGTGCAGGGCGGGGACGGCACTCCGGGAAAAGTAGTGGCGGCTGGGGACGGAATAGCGAGGTGCGGCAGCCGCCATCAGGTCGCGGAAGGCCTGCGTCTCCACAAGCCTAAACGGCAACATCTCCAGGGCCAGCAGTTTGGAGATGTGGCAGTTTAAGGCTTGGGCTTGGGGGTGACTCGAGGCGTACTTCCGCCTGCGGTCGAACGCCTGCGAGATGGACAGTTGATGGGACGAGGAGTGTGAAGGTGCAGGCGAAGATGCGGGGGAAGGGGAGGCTGAAGGAGAAGGCCCCAAAGTAGCCGAGGCAGAGGCAGATGTGGAGGTGTCCTGGCTGGAGGTCTGGACCGCAGTGGCAGCACACAACAAAGGGGAAGAGGCAGTGGCAGGAAGACCTTGCGCAGGTTGTATTGCGTTTGCTCTTTCCCACTCAGCCCAGTGCTTGACTTCCAAGTGACGCCGCATGCCTGAGGTGGTCATATTGCTCTTCTCAGAGCCCCTACTCAGTTTTGAGTGGCAGAGTGTGCAAACCGCGCTCAGTTTGTCATCCGCACAAACATTAAAAAATCTCCACACCACAGAAGTACGAGGCCTCGATGGGGGAGCTTCGCGCGACTGCCTGCTGCCGGGAACAGCTTCGGCCCTGCTGGCTGTGGCCTCACTTCTCTGTCTGGACTGTCCTCTGCCTGTGGACATCCCTCTGCCTCTGGACATCCCTCTGCCTCTTGCTGCCTTTTTCGGTGCTGCGCAGACCACCACCTCTCCACTGCTTTCCCCGCTGGACATCACCCCTGGCCAAGTGGGGTCGGTCATTTCGTCATCCACCACCTCCTCTTCCACTTCCTCACTCTGCTCCTCCTCCTGCCCACTGGACATTCCAACAGCCTCCCTTGATGGCAACTGCGTCTCATCATCATCATCGCTCATGATAACAGATGCTGGTTCAGGGTCCACATCAGCAGGAGATGGCGAATACTCAAGTGTTTGGGCATCACTACAAACAAATTCCTCTGCTAGCTCCTGGGATTCTTCCGGCACATCTGAAAAAGGACCCGAAAAGAGCTCCTGGGAGGGGTCAATGGTGGGATGACTCTGTTGGCCAGGTGTGGAGGAAGGAGGGTCAGAGTGAGACTGTGTGGATGACTGGCTGGTGGACAACTGTGTGGAAGCGCTATCGGCTATCCATTGCACCACCTGTTCAACCTGCTCAGGCCTCAACAGCGGTGTAACCCGCCCCCTGCTTAACTGTCCCATAAAGGCAGGGATTCTGGATGAGTGGGATCCTGGCTGACCCTCACCAGCACGCATTGTATCCCCACTGGCTTCAACAAGGCCCCCAACAGCATTTCCGCGCCCCCGTCCTCGTCCACGTCCGATTCCGCTAGCCCTACGCATTTTTTTTTTTGGTTACAATATTTTGCCTTCACAGCCGTATACTACCAGGTCAGACGGTGTGTATTAACACCACGTATATAAAATAATTTTCCAAGCACGCAGAATGCACAGTACAGGTGCCACAGAAAAGGCCTAGTTTTTTTATATTTCTTGGTACACAGCCGTGTACTAACAGGTCAGACGGTGTGTATTAACACCACATATATAAAATAATTTTCCAAGCACGCAGAACGCACAGTACAGGTGCCACAGAAAAGGCCTAGTTTTTTTATATTTCTTGGTACACAGCCATGTACTAACAGGTCAGACGGTGTGTATTAACACCACGTATATAAAATAATTTTCCAAGCACGCAGAACGCACAGTACAGTAGACAAAGAAAAGGCCTTTTTTTTTATATTTCTAGGTACACAGCCGTGTACTAACAGGTCAGACGGTGTGTATTAACACCACATATATAAAATAATTTTCCAAGCACGCAGAACGCACAGTACAGGTGCCACAGAAAAGGCCTAGTTTTTTTATATTTCTTGGTACACAGCCGTGTACTAACAGGTCAGACGGTGTGTATTAACACCATGTATATAAAATAATTTTCCAAGCACGCAGAACGCACAGTACAGGTGCCACAGAAAAGGCCTAGTTTTTTTATATTTCTTGGTACACAGCCGTGTACTAACAGGTCAGACGGTGTGTATTAACACCACATATATAAAATAATTTTCCAAGCACGCAGAACGCACAATACAGGTGCCACAGAAAAGGCCTAGTTTTTTTATATTTCTTGGTACACAGCCATGTACTAACAGGTCAGACGGTGTGTATTAACACCACGTATATTAAATAATTTTGCAAGCAAGCAGAACGCTCTGTACAGTTGACAAAGAAAAGGCCTAGTTTTTTTATATTTCTTGGTACACAGCCGTGTACTAACAGGTCAGACGGTGTGTATTAACACCACATGTATAAAATAATTTTCCAAGCACGCAGAACGCACAGTACAGGTGCCACAGAAGACGCCTAGTTGTTTTATATTTTTTGTTACACAGCCGTGTACTAACAGGTCAGACGGTGTGTATTAACACCACGTATATTAAATAATTTTGCAAGCAAGCAGAACGCTCTGTACAGTTGACAAAGAAAAGGCCTTTTTTTTTTTATTTCTAGGTACACAGCCGTGTACTAACAGGTCAGACGGTGGGTATTTACACCTGGTATACAAAAAGGGTATTGCAGGCACACAGAACCCAGAACACTAGAGCCAAATAAACTGTATTTAAAAAAAAAAAAAAATACACAGCCGTATACTGCCAGAAGATCAGATGGTGCATATACACACTAGGTATATAACAGGGTTTTGCGGCCAAAAAGAACGCAGAACAGTAGTGCCAAATATAGTTTGGTATGTAGCAGAGCACCTAATACACCACTAATGCCTCTCTCTGTCCCTACTCCAGCAGCTATCCCTGAATACAGCAGCCGTTCTCTGCAGAGTGTATATGGTAGTAAAGCTATCACTGTACTGCACTATAGTAGCCCTGATAAGGGCTTTTAATCACGCTCCTGCCTGTCCAACAGCTAAAACCTATCTCTCCCTTCTCCAGCCTCTGTCCCTGACTAAGTTCACGCAGCATATGCGAACGAGCAGGAAGAGCTGAGTTTTTAATATTCGAGGTCACATGGTTTTTCCAGCCAATCCATGTAGACGCCGTTTTCGCGCTGCCAGCGTGCTCCGCGGGCCTGTCATACCCCCCCTGCATGGTGATTGGTGGAAAAAGAGCGCCAGGGAAGGTGGGAGGGGAAACGAATTCTAAGTGCGCCATCGCCGTTATACTCGATTGAAATCGAGTATGCCGAATAGCGTAGTATTCGATCGAATACCGGCTCGATCGAACACTACTCGCTCATCTCTAAACATTATCAATTATGAAGAAAAGTGCTCCATTCCATACTCCCATCCCTACCTCAAATGAGTTTGGGATAGAATATTGTATTTAACATTGGATTATTTTACCCAATAAATAAATGACTGTCTAATAATTTTGACCACTTTTTTTATTTGGTTATCTTTATCTACTTTTAGGACTTGAGTAAAAATCTGATTTAGTTTTAGGTCAAACTTATGCATGGGCATAGCTAAAGGCTCATGAGCTGTGGTGCAACAGTTCAGCTAACCCCCCTTCACTTAGCGCTTGTGTACCTAGATTTAGTCCTAGACCTAGGGTTTTATCCTCTTTTTACTACTGATGACCTATCCTCAGGGTAGGTCATCAATATCAGATCGGCCGGGGTCCAACTCCGACGATCAGCTGTTTGAAGAGAGGGCAGCGCTCATATGAGATCTGCTTTCTCTGCTCTTTTCACCTGCTCGCCGTAGCATTTGCAGTAATGAGCAGTAAACAGGGCAGAGAAGGCAGCGCTCGTACAAAAAAAAAAAAAATAAATAAAGGACAACCCCTTTAAAGACATACTTGGAAAACATTCCATACAGCACTACAAAACATACAGGGTCATACATCCCCACATATGTACCTTTTACATACAGTGACTTCTCTGATGTAGACGTTCTGTTTCCACTTTTTCTCTTGTCAGACCAGACCACCATTGTGACTTCTTTCAGCCGCGCCTCGTCTCTGCAGAGTTTAACAGACACCATCTTACTTTCCTACTTTTCCATCATCTCCTCCCCTTCTCAACAACCCATCCTGACCCCCCCCCAAATACTATACTGCAGAAACAGTCCCCCTGAAAATACTGGTACCACACAAAAAACAATATCCCTTTACCTTTCAGATCAGATCCCCATATCAAACCCCATATGAAACCCCCCATCCCCAAACCACCATATTTAACCCCCATTTGACCTCCAAACTCCCATATCTGACCTCCATAAGACATCCAGACCCCCATTAGACCTCTCTAGACCCCCAGTCAGACCATTCAGACCCCCCTTCTGGCCCCCATATCAGACCCCCCCCTTCTGGCCCCAATATCAGACTATAAAACAAATAAATAAACTTACCTCTCCTGAGGTATCGCTCCTCTCCCTGTCAGGCTGTCTCCCCACTCTCACCTCTTCCCGGGGCCCACGCTGCAGTCACCTGACCTCCTGCAGCTTCAGATCAGAGTGCGCTCTGTACGTCCTGACGCTGCAGGCAGCCAGGAGACATCAGCGCGGGCCCCAGGAAGAGAGAGCAGGAGGAGGGGTAAGTACTGTACAGTGCTACCAGCGCTTCACTCCCCCTCCTCCTCCATAATGGAAGCGCTCACTAGTATTCCCTTTATAAGATACACTGCATCTTATAAATGGAAAAGTAGAGCCCCCCTGGCTTAGGGGCCTGGTCACAACTGTGACTCTTATAGTTACGCCAGTGAACTTATGCATAAATATAGGAAGGCAATCTAGAAGCATTGCAGATGTCCTACTCTTGAGTTTAAGTAGTCTAAGCATATTCACACTTTCTACTCTAATATATTGCCTCAAACTTTTCATACTTTTCTTCTACCGTACAGAAGGCTTATAACAAATGATGCTGAACTAAAAGGGATCACATTATAATGCGATCGTAAATAGAGAAAGAAAAAAGCAAGTTACCGGTGGTAAAATTATTCAAGGAAAAACTCATTAAATAATAATCTGTGTTTACCCAATGTATGGCCAGTGATGAGATAAATCCATGGCAAAATATATCAAACATAAAAGTAAATTAAACATGAAGAATGACTGAGATAACTATTACAGGAAGAGAAGTGAAGAAAAAAGAGGAGAAAACTAATTAAAACAGAAGAAGTGAACATATAGAAGTGGAACACATTGTACTTTCTGAAAGGAATGGCTTCTTATCATAGAACATTAACTGGCCAATACTGATTTCTGTCCAGGAAAGTAAAGTTTCATTGTATACTGATTTTCTAATGATGGTGCACACAATTTAGTCATGGTGTTAGTGTTCCTGCTCTTTTAATAGTAGCGAAGGAGCACAGAAGTTAAAATTCGATTTATATATTCAATTTATATACCTTTCATTAGTTATTATGGCTCATTTCAATTAGGAGAAACAAAATGGTCGCCGTCCTATTAGTGCACACAGAACCTGTCCTAATCACACAGCAGGACAAGTTACTTCACAACACTGAGGTGAAGAGCTGCCTCATCCTCCTCTCTGCTCTGCTTGTCAGGGATGATAATCCTGAATACAGGAGGAGGGGATGTGACTAATGAGTAGCAGCACTTGTCTACAGTCTCCATTACCACAGCCCCACCTTACCACAGTCTGTCCTGTCCATCCTCTCCATACTTTATGTCTCCTCCATTCTTACTAAGATTCATCTTAAGTTCTTATCATCTGTATTTAGGATCATAATCCTTGACAAGTAGAGCAGAGAGGAGGATGAGCCAGCTCTTCACCTCAGTGTTGTGAAGTAACTTGTGTAAGTCCTCCTGTGTGATTAGGACAGGTTTTCTGTACTTCTAAGACGGTGGCCATTTTTTTTTCTCCTAATGATTGTTCCCTAGACAAAACAATTTGTAACTAAAGAAAGTTATTTGGGAGTATATTTATTATAAATTCTTAATTCCCAGAGAACCCCTTTAAGTAGAAATGAGATAATTTTTTTATATGTATGGCCTAGCATCATGATCAAGTAAGATTCTCTTTTTTTTTTAAAAGTATTTACCCCATCTCCTTTTCTATTCGGTTGATAGACTCTCTCTATACATTATTCCTTCAGAGTCTCAGTTCTACTATTATGAATGGAGACAAAATGCAGAGTTGTATCAGACAGGTTATTGCCTTCAGGATTAGTAACAGAATGGAGAAATTCAGAAATTGTCATTTTAAATTTTTGGGATTTGCAACCTACAGTATGCAGAAGATTAAATAATATATATCAGAGTTACAATTAATTTGCTAATTAATAGCTTTAGTATAGTTTTTAGCTGTAGCGGTAAAAACATTACCACAATGTATAAATGGACAAATTTTAAATCGATTGCTGTCACATCTGAATAACCTCTTATAGGAAGACCAATGTCTTAACTCATTTTCATTAGAGGTATATAGGGAAGGTGCTAATAAATTTCCCAAGCTAATACCCCTTTTTGCTATAAATCCACACACCCCTCCTAATATATTTTTTGTAATGGGATCCTGATTCAAAATAGGTAGATATTTTTGTATTATTCTTAAAATTCTACTATATTCAGAATTGAATAGCTGGTGAAAAATGTAATGGGTATTGTCTTATTTTGCTTTTATCATGCTTACTAAAAGTTTGATGCGCTGACATGTCTTGATTCTTATTTGTAACTCTCCTCCTAGCTCTTTCCAGTTTCCAGGGTTTGTAACCCCTGTTAGATTATCGTTACTCTTTGTACGTTCTTGAGTAAAATCCAGAGTCTATGAGCTCTCAGACCACTAATATACTCACCCACTGGAATGCCACTTATCATCTAAAACAGAGAACTATACAAAATGATATTTCTAGCACACTGTTTCCTATAGAATCTAGTGATACCTTTTTCTTTACTGGGTCTCCTAGGGACAAATCTGTGATCCTTTGAGATATGCACCTCTCTATGTGGGAAATATGTTCTCTTTAGGCTTCTGCTGGGGTTTAAAATGGTTGGGCAGGGAACCATTTTTTATGCAATTAAGGGTGTTTATATACCCAAAAAATTACAGTAAGTGGCTTGGTTCTTAACATGGTTTTTATATGTCCAAATATATAATAAAGAAATAGATTTAACTGCTAAGCTGATTATCTTCCGGGAACCAGCCCTGATGTTCATGCACCAAATTACAAGCTGATTCTTAATGGCAGGTTGGCTGAAGAACTGTTCTTCCTATCATGCTTGCTTTTACCTATCCAGTCTCCAAACCATACAATCATTATGGACTATCCATGAAGTATGGGGGTTAAAGGAGTTGTGTAGTGTAGTGCAGTGTCCGACTGGGGTGCCACCATTAAAATTGATTTTGGGGGCCCACCGTATGGACACATACAAATATTATCTGCTCACACAGCAGCAAGATGCTACCAGATGATTAAATATGGGGGTCCCTGCAGCACCTTTGAGAAGTGAGGTTCTGGGGAGATGAGGACACTGGTGGCTTTCCTCTATACCTAGAAGTAATCTTAGCTCTGACAGGGTCTATAATAATAAACTGGGGAGTTTCTTTAATAAAGTTTTTTATATGATCATAGGCTGGTTGAGATGCTGCACATTGAATATATATATGTAGTGCAGTAAGTCTGCTGTGTTATGTGCCATTTTTACAGGGGGTGGGAGACCTTGATCAGGGGCCCACCAGGGGATTCAGCTGTGCCCCTGTGGGCCAGTCCGAGCCTGGTGTAGTGTGAGGATATTAAAGGCTTATCCTCAGTATAGGTCATCAGATTGGTAGGGATCTGACTCCTGGCACCCCCACTGATTAGCTGTTTGAAGGGGTAGTGGTGCTCGATGATTTGCAGGTAAACATTGAAAAGGACACATCTCTCCACGATCCCTTGAAACAGTTGAGCGGCACGGTTGCTGGAAGTCGGACTTCCGCCAATCAGATATGGATGACCTATATACAGTGAGGAAAAAGTATTTAGTCAGCCACAAATTGTGCAAGTTCTCCCACTTAAAAAACTTCATAGGTAGATCTCAACTATGAGAGACAAAATGAGAAAACAAATCCAGAAAATCACATTGCCTGATTTTTAAAGAATTTATTTGCAAATTATGGTGGAAAATAAGTATTTAGTCAATAACAAAAGTTCATCTCAAAACTTTGTTATATATCCTTTGTTGTCAATGACAGAGGTCAAACGTTTTCTGTAAGTCTTCAGAAGGTTGGCACACGCTGTTGCTGGTATGTTGGCCCATTCCTCCATGCAGATCTGCTCTATAGCAGTGATATTTTGGGGCTGTCGCTGGGCAACAGGGACTTTCAACTCCCTAAAAGGTTTTCTATAGGGTTGAGATCTGGAGACTGGCTAGGCCACTCCAGGACCTTGAAATGCTTCTTACGAAGCCACTCCTTCGTCGCCCTGGTGGTGTGCTTGGGATCATTGGTATGCTGAAAGACCCAGCCACATTTCATCTTCAATGCCCTTGCTGATGGAAGGAGGTTTGCACTCAAAATCTCTTGATACATGGCCCCATTCATTCTTTCATGTACACGGATCAGTCATCCTGGTCCCTTTGCAGAGAAACAGACCTAAGGCATGATGTTGCCACCCCCATGCTTCACAGTAGGTATGGTGTTCTTTGGATGCAACTCAGCATTCACTCTCCTCCAAACACGACGAGTTGTGCTTCTACCAAACAGTTCTACTTTGGTTTCATCTGACCATATGACATTATCCCAATACACTTCTGGAACATCCAAATGCTCTCCAGAAAACATCAGACGGGCCTGGATATGTACTGGCGGCAGGGGGACATGTCTGGCACTGCAGGATCTGAGTCCCTGGCGGCGTAGTGTGTTACTGACGGTAGACTTTGTTACGTTGGTCCCAGCTTTCTGCAGGTCATTCACTAGGTCTCCCCGTGTGGTTCTGGGATTTTGGCTCAAAGTTCTTGTGATCATTTTGACCCCACGGGGTGAGATCTGGCGTGGAGCCCCTGATCGAGGGAGATTATCAGTGGTCTTGTATGTCTTCCATTTTATAATTATTAGAGATGAGCGAGTAGTGAAATATTCGAAAGTTCGAAATTTGATTCGAATAGACCGCGATATTCGACTATTCGACCGAATATCGAATCCCATTAAAGTCTATGGGAAAAAAATGCTCGCCACTTGGAAATCTCAATTCGACCACTTGGAGGTCACCAAGTCCACCCTGAAACCTCAGAAAAGGATGCCAACACTGCTGGAATGCAACTGGGACAGCAGGGGAAGCATGTCTGGGTGCATATAACGCGCCCAAGTCGCACTATTACGCCACTATCACAGCCTCTCAACAATACACTCCAAAGACAATATAACCTCTCTGTAAAGTGAGACCATACAAGGAAACCTTCTTTCCTCTACATTGCCATGGACCCCAAGCCAAACTAGACAAAAAAGAAGATAAGATTCTGCACCCCTTAAAATCACGTTGCCTATGACAACCACAGATGGCATAGGCAAGGGGGAAAGCAATCCAAGCCATCACTATTTTTCCCTCTGTGCCATCCCTGCCTTGCCCAGGCACATGTCCCAAAACATCATCCACGCCCGAGTAACACGGTTACTGCAAAAGGCCATTTGACCACCAACACTTTGGTTTGAGGCCGGGGATGCTACATCTCCCTGACAACACACTGGGTGAATGTTGTGGAGGCGGGGACGGGCAAACCTGCTACCCCCACCCAAGTTTTGGGCCTTGGTTCTGTCTGGATTTCCGCAACCCTTACAGACAGCTCGGCAAACCCCTCCTTCTCCTTCTAGATTTGTTAAATCTGTCCACCACCCAGTCAAGTCCACAAAGTCCAGTCTCGTCGATAGCCTGCAGAAACTGCAGGGACCTCACTCTGACCCTCCTTCCTCCCACCCTGCCCAATGTTATCAACCCAGTGTTCCCACCCATGCAAGAATCGCAGGAGCTATCTGAGGATTTTGTTTGTTCTGATGCCCAAACACTGGAGCAAGCTCCATCTCTAGCTGATGGTGGTGTGGAACGGGCACTAAAGTATAAAACGATTAGGGACGATGATGAGACACAGTTGCCAGCAAGGGAGGCTGTTGGAGCAAAGTGAGGCAGTGTAAGAGGAGGTGGTTGAGTATGACGAAGTCAGTGACCCGACCTGGCCCAGTGTCATGTCTAGCAGGTAAAGCAGTGGGGATGTTGAGGGATGCGTAGGACCGCAAAAGGCAGGAAGAGGCCGTGGGCTGGCCAGAGGCTCATGGAGAAGGCAGGCTAGAGCCCGCAGGGCCGCATCTCTTCCCTATAACAGGCCCCCACACAAAGCTCTCCCATCGAGGGCTCTTAGGTCCTTGTTGTGAAAATATTTTAATGAGTGCGCAAAGTTAGCTTGAGGTGAGCCTCGAAAAAATTATATGGAGGCCCAAGAGGTGAGCCCTCGAAAAAATTAAGTGGAGGCCAAAGAGGTGAGACCTCTTAACAATTGTATTAAGGCCCAAGAGGTGAAGCCATGATAAAAATTGTTTGTAGGCCCAAGAGGTGAGCCATGATAAAAATTGCTTGTAGGCCCAAGAGGTGAGACCTCTTTAAAAATTGTTTGTAGGCCCAAGAGGTGAGCCATGATAAAATTGCTTGTAGGCCCAAGAGGTGAGACCTTCTTAACAATTGTATTAAGGCCCAAGAGGTGAGCCATAATAAAAATTGTTTGTAGGCCCAAGAGGTGAGCCATGAGAAAAATTGTTTTGTAGGCCCAAGAGGTGAGCCATGATAAAAATTGCTTGTAGGCCCAAGAGGTGAGACCTCTTAACAATTGTATAAGGCCCAAGAGGTGAGCCATAATAAAAATTGTTTGTAGGCCCAAGAGGTGAGACCTCTTAAAAATTGTTTGTAGGCCCAAGAGGTGAGCATGAGAAAAATTGTTTGTAGGCCCAAGAGGTGAGCCATGATAAAAATTGTTTGTAGGCCCAAGAGGTGAGCCATGATAAAATTGCTTTGTAGGCCCAAGAGGTGAGCCATAAATATATATATTTTTTTTTTACGGAGCAATTCTACGGCGGTTAAGGGAGGAGGAGGAGGTGGAGGAGGAAATGGCACTTCATACAGATGCACTTCAATTTTGGCTGCTTTCCACTGTTGGAGAAGCAAAGTCCGGGTCAATCCACTTGCTGTTCATTTTGATTAGCGTCAGCCTGTCGGCACTGTCGGTTGACAGGCGGCTGCGCTTATCGGTTATAATGCCGTCCGGCTGCGCTGAACACCCTTTCTGATAGCACGCTGGCGGCAGGGCAGGCAAGCACCTCCAAGGCGTACAGGGACAGTTCCAGCCACGTGTCCAACTTGGAGACCCAGTAAGTGTAGGACGCCGAGGGATCGGGAGGACAGGGGTACGGTCTGCCAGGTACTCCCGCAACATCCGCCGATACTTGTCCCTCCTGCTGATAGCGGGCCCCGCAGTGATGGAAGTTGCACGAGGGGGTGCCATGAACGTGTCCCACACCTTGGAGAGTGTTCCCCTGGTGGCTGTGGGCCTGATCGATGTGTGGGACTCTGGGAGACCCTCTCCTCTCTGCCGCCAGCGATGGTGGGTGGGAAAATCTCCATCATGTTCTGCACGAGTTCCCTCTGGTATTCCAGCAATCGATTCGTCCTCTCCTCTACCGGAATAAAAGAGGAGACGTTATCTTTATACCGGGGGTCCAGGAGTGCGAAGACCCAGTACAGTTTGTTCTCCACTATCCGGACAACACGTGTGTCCCGGGAAAAGCAGCCCAGCATGAAGTCAGCCATGTGTGCCAGACTCTGAATAGGCATGACGTCACTGCCCCCACCAGAAGGATCACTTGCCATTTCCTCCTCTTCCTCTTCCGCCTCCTCTCCGCCCCATCCGCGCTGAACCAATGGGACGCACACAGCCTGACTGCTACCCTCGCCGCCAGCATCCTCCTCCTCTTCCACAGCCACCTCCACGTCGTCCTCCTCCTCCTCATCCTCCTCCTGCAACTGCCACCGAGAAGCAGACAAAAGTGTGGTCTGACTGTGTAGCTCCGTTGCGTCTCCTCCTACCCCCGTCTCCTCTGCGTGCAATGCGTTCTCCCTTATTGCGATGAGCGATTCTTTAAGGACGCATAGGAGCGGGATGGTTACGCTCACTATAGCGTCCTCGCTGCTGACCTTCTTGGTGGACTCCTCAAAGATACGCAGTACATCGCATATGTCTGCCATCCATGGCCACTCGTGGTTGGCAAACTGAGGGAGCTGAGTTGGAGGCACGCGTGGATTCATAATCTGTTACTCCATCAATGCTCTCTGCTGCTCACACACCCTGGCCAACATGGAATAGGTGGAATTCCAGCGAGTCGGCAGGTCGCACAACAGCCGATGTTCAGGCAAATGGAGGAGTTGCTGGAGTTTTTTTAAGCTAGCAGCAGCTACAGTTGACTTCCAGAAAGTGAGCGCACAAGCGCCGCACTTTCACCAGTAGCTCTGCCAGGTTGGGGTAAGTCTTTAGAAATTTTTGGACTACCAGATTAAAAACGTGGGCCAGGCATGGTACGTGATTGAGTTCGGCAAGCTCCAGAGCCGCCACCAGGTTACGGCCGTTATCGCACACGACCATGCCTGGTCCTAGCTGCAGCGGCGACAGCCACATCTCCGTCTGCTGCAATATGGCGTCCCTCACCTCTGGGGCGCTGTGCTTCCTGTCGCTCATGCTGATGAGCTTAAGCACCGCCTGCTGACGTCTCCCCGCGCCAGTGCTGCAACGCTTCTAGCTAGCGGCTGAGCGCGATGTTAAGGCAGAGGAGGAGGAGGAGGAGGAAGAGGAGGGGGGTTTATCAGAACCCGTGCTGGCAATCTTGGGCGGGGGTGGTAGGTAGGCCGTCTCTGTTTGCGACCCCGTCCCCGCTTCCACAACATTCACCCAGTGTGCCGTCAAAGAGATGTATCGTCCCTGGCCACAAGCGCTTGTCCACGAGTCGGTGGTCAAGTGGACCTTTGCGCTGACTGCGTACCTCAGGGCCCGCCTGATGTTACGCGACACGTGCTGGTGCAGGGCGGGGACGGCACTCCGGGAAAAGTAGTGGCGGCTGGGGACGGAATAGCGAGGTGCGGCAGCCGCCATCAGGTCGCGGAAGGCCTGCGTCTCCACAAGCCTAAACGGCAACATCTCCAGGGCCAGCAGTTTGGAGATGTGGCAGTTTAAGGCTTGGGCTTGGGGGTGACTCGAGGCGTACTTCCGCCTGCGGTCGAACGCCTGCGAGATGGACAGTTGATGGGACGAGGAGTGTGAAGGTGCAGGCGAAGATGCGGGGGAAGGGGAGGCTGAAGGAGAAGGCCCCAAAGTAGCAGAGGCAGAGGCAGATGTGGAGGTGTCCTGGCTGGAGGTCTGGACCGCAGTGGCAGCACACAACAAAGGGGAAGAGGCAGTGGCAGGAAGACCTTGCGCAGGTTGTATTGCGTTTGCTCTCTCCCACTCAGCCCAGTGCTTGACTTCCAAGTGACGCCGCATGCCTGAGGTGGTCATATTGCTCTTCTCAGAGCCCCTACTCAGTTTTGAGTGGCAGAGTGTGCAAACCGCGCTCAGTTTGTCATCCGCACAAACATTAAAAAATCTCCACACCACAGAAGTACGAGGCCTCGATGGGGGAGCTTCGCGCGACTGCCTGCTGCCGGGAACAGCTTCGGCCCTGCTGGCTGTGGCCTCACTTCTCTGTCTGGACTGTCCTCTGCCTCTGGACATCCCTCTGCCTGTGGACATCCCTCTGCCTGTGGACATCCCTCTGCCTCTTGCTGCCTTTTTCGGTGCTGCTGGTTCAGGGTCCACATCAGCAGGAGATAGCGAATACTCAAGTGGTTGGGCATCACTACAAACAAATTCCTCTGGTAGCTCCAGGGATTCTTCCGGCACATCTGAAAAAGGACCCGAAAAGAGCTCCTGGGAGGGGTCAAGGGTGGTTTGACTCTGTTGGCCAGGTGTGGAGGAAGGAGGGTCAGAGTGAGACTGTGTGGATGACTGGCTGGTGGACAACTGTGTGGAAGCGCTATCGGCTATCCATTGCACCACCTGTTCACACTGCTCAGGCCTCAACAGCGGTGTAACCCACCCCCTGCTTAACTGTCCCATAAAGGCAGGGATTCTGGATGAGCGGAATCCTGGCTGCCCCTCACCAGCACGCATTGTATCCCCACTGGCTTCAACAAGGCCCCCAACAGCATTTCCGCGCCCCCGTCCGATTTCACTAGCCCTCCGCATTTTTTTTTTTTTGGTTACAATATTTGGCGTACACAGCCGTATACTAACAGGTCAGACGGTGTGTATTAACACCACATATATAAAAGATTTTTGCAAGCACGCAGAACGCACAGTACAGGTGCCAAATAAAATGCCTTTTTTTAATATTTCTAGGTACACAGCCGTGTACTAACAGGTCAGACGGTGTGTATTAACACCCACGTATATAAAAGATTTTTGCAAGCACGCCGAACGCACAATACAGGTGCCAAATAAAATGCCTTTTTTTTAATATTTCTAGGTACACAGCCGTGTACTAACAGGT
>ONZH01015735.1:0-160821 GCA_900303285.1 Rhinella marina
TCTGTTGGCCAGGTGTGGAGGAAGGAGGGTCAGAGTGAGACTGTGTGGATGACTGGCTGGTGGACAACTGTGTGGAAGCGCTATCGGCTATCCATTGCACCACCTGTTCAACCTGCTCAGGCCTCAACAGCGGTGTAACCCGCCCCCTGCTTAACTGTCCCATAAAGGCAGGGATTCTGGATGAGCGGGATCCTGGCTGACCCTCACCAGCACGCATTGTATCCCCACTGGCTTCAACAAGGCCCCCAACAGCATTTCCGCGCCCCCGTCCTCGTCCACGTCCGATTCCGCTAGCCCCCCTCCGCATTTTATTTTTTTTTTTGTTGCAAATACAATATTTGGGTATATAATTAGGTATGTGAAATAATTTAGCAAGAGAAACGCACAGTACAGTGGCCAATTAAAAGGCCTAGATATTGTATATTTCAAGGTACACAGCCCGTGTAGTAACAGAACAGACGGTGGGTATTTACACCAGGTATGTGAGATAATTTAGCAAGAGAACGCACAGTACAGTGGCCTATTAAATGGCCTAGATATTGTATATTTCAAGGTACACAGCCGTGTAGTAACTGAACAGACGGTGGGTATTTACACCAGGTATGTGAGATAATTTAACAAGAGAACGCACAGTACAGTGGCCTATTAAATGGCCTAGATATTGTATATTTCAAGGTACACAGCCGTGTAGTAACTGAACAGACGGTGGGTATTTACACCAGGTTATGTGAGATAATTTAGCTAGAGAACGCACAGTACAGTGGCCTATTAAAATGCCTAGATATTGTATATTTCAAGGTACACAGCCGTGTAGTAACAGAACAGACGGTGGGTATTTACACCAGGTATGTGAGATAATTTAACAAGAGAACGCACAGTACAGTGGCCTATTAAATGGCCTAGATATTGTATATTTCAAGGTACACAGCCGTGTAGTAACTGAACAGACGGTGGGTATTTACACCAGGTATGTGAGATAATTTAGCTAGAGAACGCACAGTACAGTGGCCTATTAAAATGCCTAGATATTGTATATTTCAAGGTACACAGCCGTGTAGTAACAGAACAGACGGTGGGTATTTACACCAGGTATGTGAGATAATTTAACAAGAGAACGCACAGTACAGTGGCCTATTAAATGGCCTAGATATTGTATATTTCAAGGTACACAGCCGTGTAGTAACAGAACAGACGGTGGGTATTTACACCAGGTATGTGAGATAATTTAGATAGAGAACGCACAGTACAGTGGCCTATTAAAATGCCTAGATATTGTATATTCAAGGTACACAGCCGTGTAGTAACTGAACAGACGGTGGGTATTTACACCAGGTATGTGAGATAATTTAGCTAGAGAACGCACAGTACAGTGGCGTATTAAAATGCCTAGATATTGTATTATTTCAAGGTACACAGCCGTGTAGTAACAGAACAGACGGTGGGTATTTACACCAGGTATGTGAGATAATTTAACAAGAGAACGCACAGTACAGTGGCCTATTAAATGGCCTAGATATTGTATATTTCAAGGTACACAGCCGTGTAGTAACTGAACAGACGGTGGGTATTTACACCAGGTATGTGAGATAATTTAGCTAGAGAACGCACAGTACAGTGGCCTATTAAAATGCCTAGATATTGTATATTTCAAGGTACACAGCCGTGTAGTAACAGAACAGACGGTGGGTATTTACACCAGGTATGTGAGATAATTTAGCTAGAGAACGCACAGTACAGTGGCCTATTAAAATGCCTAGATATTGTATATTTCAAGGTACACAGCCGTGTAGTAACAGAACAGACGGTGGGTATTTACACCAGGTATGTGAGATAATTTAGCTAGAGAACGCACAGTACAGTGGCCTATTAAAATGCCTAGATATTGTATATTTCAAGGTACACAGCCGTGTAGTAACAGAACAGACGGTGGGTATTTACACCAGGTATGTGAGATAATTTAGCTAGAGAACGCACAGTACAGTGGCCTATTAAAATGCCTAGATATTGTATATTTCAAGGTACACAGCCGTGTAGTAACAGAACAGACGGTGGGTATTTACACCAGGTATGTGAGATAATTTAACAAGAGAACGCACAGTACAGTGGCCTATTAAATGGCCTAGATATTGTATATTTCAAGGTACACAGCCGTGTAGTAACAGAACAGACGGTGGGTATTTACACCAGGTATGTGAGATAATTTAACAAGAGAACGCACAGTACAGTGGCCTATTAAATGGCCTAGATATTGTATATTTCAAGGTACACAGCCGTGTAGTAACAGAACAGACGGTGGGTATTTACACCAGGTATGTGAGATAATTTAGCTAGAGAACGCACAGTACAGTGGCCTATTAAAATGCCTAGATATTGTATATTTCAAGGTACACAGCCGTGTAGTAACAGAACAGACGGTGGGTATTTACACCAGGTATGTGAGATAATTTAACAAGAGAACGCACAGTACAGTGGCCTATTAAATGGCCTAGATATTGTATATTTCAAGGTACACAGCCGTGTAGTAACAGAACAGACGGTGGGTATTTACACCAGGTATTGTGAGATAATTTAACAAGAGAACGCACAGTACAGTGGCCTATTAAATGGCCTAGATATTGTATATTTCAAGGTACACAGCCGTGTAGTAACAGAACAGACGGTGGGTATTTACACCAGGTATGTGAGATAATTTAACAAGAGAACGCACAGTACAGTGGCCTATTAAATGGCCTAGATATTGTATATTTTCAAGGTACACAGCCGTGTAGTAACAGAACAGACGGTGGGTATTTACACCAGGTATGTGAGATAATTTAGCTAGGGAACGCACAGTACAGTGGCCTATTAAATGCCTAGATATTGTATATTTCAAGGTACACAGCCGTGTAGTAACAGAACAGACGGTGGGTATTTACACCAGGTATGTGAGGTAAATTTAACAAGAGAACGCACAGTACAGTGGCCTATTAAATGGCCTAGATATTGTATATTTCAAGGTACACAGCCGTGTAGTAACAGAACAGACGGTGGGTATTTACACCAGGTATGTGAGATAATTTAACAAGAGAACGCACAGTACAGTGGCCTATTAAATGGCCTAGATATTGTATATTTTCAAGGTACACAGCCGTGTAGTAACTGAACAGACGGTGGGTATTTACACCAGGTATGTGAGATAATTTAGCTAGAGAACGCACAGTACAGTGGCCTATTAAAATGCCTAGATATTGTATATTTCAAGGTACACAGCCGTGTAGTAACAGAACAGACGGTGGGTATTTTACACCAGGTATGTGAGATAATTTAGCTAGAGAACGCACAGTACAGTGGCCTATTAAAATGCCTAGATATTGTATATTTCAAGGTACACAGCCGTGTAGTAACAGAACAGACGGTGGGTATTTACACCAGGTATGTGAGATAATTTAACAAGAGAACGCACAGTACAGTGGCCTATTAAATGGCCTAGATATTGTATATTTCAAGGTACACAGCCGTGTAGTAACTGAACAGACGGTGGGTATTTACACCAGGTATGTGAGATAATTTAGCTAGAGAACGCACAGTACAGTGGCCTATTAAAATGCCTAGATATTGTATATTTCAAGGTACACAGCCGTGTAGTAACAGAACAGACGGTGGGTATTTACACCAGGTATGTGAGATAATTTAGCTAGAGAACGCACAGTACAGTGGCCTATTAAAATGCCTAGATATTGTATATTTCAAGGTACACAGCCGTGTAGTAACAGAAACAGACGGTGGGTATTTACACCAGGTATGTGAGATAATTTAGCTAGAGAACGCACAGTACAGTGGCCTATTAAAATGCCTAGATATTGTATATTTCAAGGTACACAGCCGTGTAGTAACAGAACAGATGGTGGGTATTTACACCAGGTATGTGAGATAATTTAGCTAGAGAACGCACAGTACAGTGGCCTATTAAAATGCCTAGATATTGTATATTTCAAGGTACACAGCCGTGTAGTAACAGAACAGACGGTGGGTATTTACACCAGGTATGTGAGATAATTTAACAAGAGAACGCACAGTACAGTGGCCTATTAAATGGCCTAGATATTGTATATTTCAAGGTACACAGCCGTGTAGTAACAGAACAGACGGTGGGTATTTACACCAGGTATGTGAGATAATTTAACAAGAGAACGCACAGTACAGTGGCCTATTAAATGGCCTAGATATTGTATATTTCAAGGTACACAGCCGTGTAGTAACTGAACAGACGGTGGGTATTTACACCAGGTATGTGAGATAATTTAGCTAGAGAACGCACAGTACAGTGGCCTATTAAAATGCCTAGATATTGTATATTTCAAGGTACACAGCCGTGTAGTAACAGAACAGACGGTGGGTATTTACACCAGGTATGTGAGATAATTTAGCAAGAGAACGCACAGTACAGTGGCCTATTAAATGGCCTAGATATTCTATATTTCAAGGTACACAGCCGTTTACTAACTTAACAGACGGTGGGTATTTACACCTGGTATACAAAAAGGGTATTGCAGGCACACAGAACCCAGAACACTAGAGCCAAATAAACTGTATTTAAAAAAATAAAATAAAATTCACAGCCGTATACTGCCAGATCAGATGGTGCATATACACACTAGTTATATAACAGGGTTTTTCAGCCAAAAAGAACGCTGAACAGTAGTGCCAAATATAGTTTGGTATGTAGCAGAGCACCTAATACACCACTAATGCCTCTCTCTGTCCCTACTCCAGCAGCTATCCCTGAATACGGCAGCCGTTCTCTGTAAAGTGTATATTGTAGTAAAGCTATCACTGTAGTGCACTATAGTAGCCCTGATAAGGGCTTTTAATCATGCTCCTGCCTGTCCAACTGCTAAAACCTGTCTCTCCCTTCTCCAGCCTCTGTCCCTGACTAAGTTCACGCAGCATATGCGTACGAGCAGGAAGAGTTGAGTTTTTAATATTCGAGGTCACATGGTTTTTCCAGCCAATCCATGTAGACGCTGTTTTCGCGCTGCCAGCGTGCTCAGCGTGCCTGTCATACCCCCCCTGCATGTTGATTGGTGGAAAAAGAGCGCCAGGGAAGGTGGGAGGGGAAACGAATTCTAAGTGCGCCATCGCCGTTATACTCGATTGAAATCGAGTATGCCGAATAGCGTAGTATTCGATCGAATACCGGCTCGATCGAACACTACTCGCTCATCTCTAACTATAACCTGTAATATTATTACCCTCCAGAAATACATCCAGGCCCTTCTTGAACTCTTTTAGTGAACTTACCATCACCACCTCCTCAGGCAGAGAGTTCCATAGTCTCACTGCTCTTACCGTAAAGAATCCTCTTCTATGTTTGTGTACAAACCTTCTTTCCTCCAGACGCAGAGGATGTCCCCTCGTCACAGTCACAGTCCTCGGGATAAATAGATGATGGGAGAGATCTCTGTACTGACCCCTGATATATTTATACATAGTTATTAGATCTCCCCTCAGTCGTCTAAAGTGAATAACCCTAATTTTGATAATCTTTCTGGGTACTGTAGTCCACCCATTCCAGCTATGACTTTAGAGTCCCTCCTCTGAACCCTCTCCAGCTCTGCTATGTCTGCCTTGTTCACAGGAGCCCAGAACTGTACACAGTACTCCATGTGTGGTCTGACTAGTGATGTGTAAAGTGGCAGGACTATGTTCTCATCACGGGCATCTATGCCCCTTTTGATACAACCCATTATCTTATTGGCCTTGGCAGCAGCTGTCTGGCACTGGCTTCTACAGCTTAGTTTGCTGTTCACTAAAATTCCTAGGTCCTTTTCCATGTCAGAGTTACCCAATGCTTTACCATTTAGTATGTACTGGTGACTTGCATTATTCCTTCCCATATGCATAACCTTACATTTGTCAGTGTTAAACCTCATCTGCCACTTTTCTGCCCAAGCCTCCAGTCTATCCAGATCCATCTGTAGCAGTGTACTGTCCTCCTCTGTGTTAATTACTTTCCAAGTTTAGTGTCATCTGCAAAAATTGATATTTTACTGTGCAAGCTTTCTACAATATCATTAATAAATATATTGAGGAGAACAGGGCCCAATACTGACCCCTGTGGTACCCCACTAGTTACAGTGACCCAATCTGAGTATGTACCATTAATAACCACCCTCTGTTTTCTATCACTGAGCCAGTTACTTACCCACATACAGACATTTTCTCCCAGGCCAAGCATTCTCATTTTGTATACTAACCTTTTATGTGGTACCGTGTCAAACACTTTGGAGAAGTCCAAATATACGACATCCATTGATTCGCTGCGGTCCAGTCTAGAACTTACCTCCTTACCTCCGCTATCCATCGATCGGTCTATCTATCTATCTACCTATAAATCTTATATATTTTTAGTTGTCATTAATGTTTATATATAATTAGACAATTTACGTCCTATTTATTATGTAACCTGTGATGTAAGTATTGTATTATTATTATTATTATCATTGTTATCATCATTATTATTATTATTAGTAGAAGTAATATACTAATGATTACTATCACAGTAACTGTTCTATTATTCTATTAGTAATGTATTTATACAGCACTTTTATTTCTTTATTTTTCTTTATCTCATTGACTATTGTCCTCTGTTTCCGTTGTCATCTTGGACTGGTGATCACTTCACGTCGCGGTCACGATGACTTGTTTACCACGACCATTTGTCAGTGGTTGTTCCAACCAAACAATTACAATCTGGACACTAGATACAAGGAAGAAGTAAACAGATTTTTGGCTTCCGATGGGACCTCAAATAGGTTTGAAACTGCTTTTAAATGACCCTGAGAAAAAAGGGAAAACTAAACTGACACAGTGACATTGCCTAGCTTCCGTCATGGTGTCCTGCTGCTCCTCTGATGCCCAGCAGTTGTCTAATGTAAGGCCTATTGTATATCTGAGATTGGAAATCGCCCCTCGTGTCACTAAACGGCCATTCGCTTCCTACAGTCAATCTTACATACAAACATAAAACCTGATACATCTGTGCTAGAGGTAAATTATGATCAAAAGTCCTGATTGAATCTGAAATGACGATGACATTTTGCATCATTCCACTTCAAAGTACAATCATTGACTTCTCCTTATGCTAATGAGCAGACACTTTATAGTCTAATCACTTGCACTTCATTTCTAAAAACTTGCGTAGCGGGAAAATCCCTTGTAGCGTCCATCGAACATGATGTAAAATAGGAGCCAAAACCATGATCAAACCGGTATTCAGTGAGAGGGCAATCAACGATTGAAGCATGTTGGAGTTTAGCAGCTGCTGTGTGTTCTACAACTGGACGTGATGCTGAGAGGCTGACTTATATGGAACATGACAGAGGATATAGTGCTCACATATGGAGCTTGATCAATGGGAAGTCTGAACTAAAAGCCACAGGCAAGCAGGACTTGTACAAAACAGCTGACCGGAGTAATTAAAGGCAAAGCGCAGAACCTGAAAATAGCTAAAATGTCACCAGGGAAGAGAAATTGTTCTTTTGCCAGTAATGATCAAATATTTCTTGGTCTAATCTGCATATTTTAAGTTTTTTTATTTCTTTCTCTTTATAGATTTATGTAAATTGACATTTTATTTTCTGTGCTTGTTGTGGCTCTGATATGTGCACTGAGTCATTCAGATGTATTCCCCTTTGCTGCTCTTCCTCCTCTCTCACAGCAGGCAGTCTCAGAGACACTCAGTGATACTGCAGCTGCATCTCCCTCCTCCCTGCTTTACGTTTGCTGTTTTGTGGTGAAAGAAAATAATTCAGAATATTTACAGAAAACCAGCAAAAAATTTACAAAAAAATTCAGCACACAACTACGGTCTACGGCAGACTGCAGGTCCTTTAGCAGGTCTTTTTCACTCAAGAGAAGAGCTTCTGTGCGAGCAAGTGGATGAGGGGAATTAATTTGTATTACCGTTTTTAACGGCCGTTAGACGGGAGCACATCTGTCTAAGCAGCCGCTAAAAATGGTCCCATTGATTGATGGGATTAATAAGATTTAACATAGCAATTTGTGACAAATTAATTTGTAATTAAATTTCTTGTCAAATTTTGGCTGCCGAATTGAATTTTTCAAAACTTTGCTCATCTCTAATGTTCGTGCCCTAAAATACTATCTAGTCTAAGTTTCCACCACATACCGTATAAGTTGGCCTAGTTTTAGTCCAAACACATTTTTGGCACATGGGGCTGCATTTAGGCCATGAGTCGTTCTAGCGAAGCCACACTTCTTGTTGAACAAGATGGAAAAAAGTTTAGAGAAGTGTGTAAAATGGTTAGTAACTTATTTGGTCCAATTCAGTTGAATTGGCCACAGATTTAATTTGGTCTGAAGTAAGAGTTCCCCAATTGCCCTGAAAAGTGGTGTCTGACACCATGGGGTCTCCTAGGACTGTATCCAAACCCATTCAAACTCTTGAAAGCCAAGGAAGTATTAGTTATGACAAAGTGACATACATGGCTATGGGTAAACTGATGGTAAAAACAGCCTGTGTAATAACACACTGTAATGTCCTTTTTTTTCTAAATAAAAAAGGTTCAAAAAGTATCTCTTTTTGGCAGATTCCTTCTTCTCAGTCTTTTGAACTGTAAAATGGGGGTTGCCACTTTGTGTAATTCATGCAGGAAAAATCCCAAAAAAGTTCCTATTCTTTGGAAACTATAAGTTTTGGAAAATTCCTAATAAATTTGATGAATTTAGAATCAATTCACTCATCTCTAGTGAACACTCTAGAAGTAATAATAGCTCAGCCATGGATATGTAGAATACACAAACTCGCAGAGCAAGGCTGCTGCGAGTTTGCCGTCAAGGTTTGACAAGGAGGTCAACTTGGTGTAACTCGGTGTGAAGGAGCTCGAGTAGCCGAAACACAGCCCTGACCTCAACCCCATGGAACATTTAAATTAAAATTCTGAGTATGAGCCAGACCTCCTCAATATCAGAGCCTGCCCTCATAAATATTGTTTTGCCTAAAGCTATGTTCAAATCTTCGTACAGAATTCTGGTATTCTGTTTCAAGAGATGTATTTTGCTACCAGAAAGCCAGCATTCATGCCGGAAACTCAACAGACTCCATTATAGTGAAAGGGTATATGACAGGCCCTGGTGATGACCGGCTATTCTGGATACAGCAGTTCCAATATTCTGCTCCTCTACCAGTAAATAATACCAGAATGGCATACACAGATGTGAACATAGCCTAAATGGGTGAAAATTTCCACAAAAACAGTACAAAATCTCCTGGAAACCTTTCCTGGATGAGCGGAGGCTGCTGCGGTCATGAAAGAGAGCCCAGCTCTTTATTAGTATCCCTTGTTTTGGAAAGGGAAATTCAATCAATTCACAGAGCTGTGTTAGTCAGGTGCCCGCATATCATTGGCCATATACTGTACATTAAAATATATGAGCAAATCTGTGAAATTCACTTCATCCATGATAACGAAAGATATTTTAATATGGATGTCTATTGAGACTCCACTTTCTTAGACAATAAGACACTGATGATAGATGGAGCCTGTGTAATCCTTCTAAACTTGAACTTAGCTATTGTATACCTGAATAACGATGTAAACGAAACCACAATAATGGTACCATATAACAAACACAGTGATGTCACAGTACAGAGATAATAAACACAGTGATGTCACAGTACAGGGATAACAAACACAGTGATGTCACAGTACAGAGATAATAAACACAGTGATGTCACAGTACAGAGATAATAAACACAGTGATGTCACAGTACAGAGATAATAAACACAGTGATGTCACAGTACAGAGATAATAAACACACTGATGTCACAGTACAGGGATAATAAACACAGTGATGTCATAGTACAGGGATAATAAACATAGTGATGTCACAGTACAGGGATAATAAACACAGTGATGTCACAGTACAGGGATAATAAATACAGTGATGTCACAGTACAGGGATAATAAATACAGTGATGTCACAGTACAGGGATAATAAACACAGTGATGTCACAGTACAAGGATAATAAACACAGTGATGTCACAGTACAGGGATAATAGAAACAGTGATGTCACAGCACAGAGATGGTAAACACAGTGATGTCACAGTACAGGGATATAAACACAGTGATGTCACCGTACAGGGATAATAAACACAGTGATGTCACCGTACAGGGATAATAAACACAGTGATGTCACAGTACAGAGATAATAAACACAGTGATGTCACAGTACAGAGATAATAAACACAGTGATGTCACAGTACAGAGATAATAAACAGTGATGTCACAGTACAGAGATAATAAACACAGTGATGTCACAGTACAGGGATAATAAACACAGTGATGTCACAGTACAGGGATAATAAACACAGTGATGTCACCATACAGGGATAATAAACACAGTGATGTCACAGTACAGGGATAATAAGCACAGTGATGTCACAGTACAGAGGTAATAAACACAGTGATGTCACAGTACAGGGATAATAAACACAGTGATTATCAATGTGAAGTCAGACAGCACTCAATTTGCGGTGAATAAACGTGATTTTTTATTTTCAGCCGTACATTATTTCATGAAGCAACGTTTCGGGCTTACAGATTGCCCTTCATCAGGCTGACATTATATGTGAAAAAGAAAGAAATGGTGTGAAAAATCAATAATAATAAGTACGGGGCATGATAGTAAAGCATATCATATAGAAAACATGGTTCAAAACGTAAAAAAACGGAGCAAAATTATAAGACACATGATTTGGAAGACATGTTTTAAATGGAATGGCATAATATATATATGTGCAGGTAAAAGCATGATTACAAAACACATAATTTGGATACCATGATTCAAAACAGGATGGCATGATTCAAAAGACAAGCACAATTTAAGGCAGTTCTCCCAGGGTATCATTGGTAGGTAAGTGTCTCCAGTCTGAAAATGTGCGTTCCTACAGCTATTTGAAAAAAGGGGGGGTCGATGTCATGTGTGGCCTGTGATGTGAGGAGTTGAAGTATGCTTGACTAAGCAGAAACAACAGGCCATTGGTATACTCTGTATCGTGTATAAAGAAAGCTGTAAATAGGCCCAATACAGGACGTGTTGCTTCCCACCAGAAGGTCCTGGATGTAGTGATCGCAAGCTTACCTAAGGTCCATGTGTGTAGGAGTATCGGCTGTATCGGCCATGTGAGGTTGCCGATGGTAAGTTATAGACGCGGACGCGCCTAGGTAGCTTCCGGTGCAGGGCAGCATGAGGGAGGAGCACAGTGTGTGGGCGCCTGACATTTACAACGTGCGCTGCAAGCTGGACGGAATGCCGGGAATGCGCATGCGTCCTGAATAGTGCGGCAAACGGCCGCCATCTTGAAAGAGGGCAAGTTGCCCACAATTGTGTGACCCTATATTGGGCTGGAGAACAGGTAATTAGGGGGAGAGGGTGGGTATTGAGTAAATATTATAAAGAAAATAGATTCAAGGGATGACTGCTAGTATAGTTATAGGTAAATGGGTGGACTAACCAGATATATACTAAGCAGTGTTTAGAGGAGATATACATACATAGGTATATTTAAATGAACAGTACTAGATTATAGTAGATGGTCAGAGAGGTGTATTGGTAGAGGGTGAAGTCTATACTTAGACCAAGACGGGGCAGTACAGGTTCGGACCATATCGCGTTCTGGGCGAGCAGCGCCCGCCAGAGGACGTGTACAGCCCTGAAAACATAAGGAATGGAAAGGTGGTTATTGGGTATCAATACCAAAAACAATCAAATATAAAGCAAAATTCAGTGGTGGACGTCCCAGCAATAGTCCTTGTTCAGGCCACCAGGTTGTAACGTATTCAACCGTCGTATCCACATCATCTCCTTCTCCTTCAGTAATTCCTCACGATCACCTCCCCTTCTTGGAGGGGGGATCCAGTCTATCACTTGATATCTCAACTGACTGACTGTATGTTTGGAGGTAGTAAAGTGGTCTACTAGGGGGGCTTCAAACTTGCGTGTGCGGATGTTAGACTTGTGTTGTGAAATTCTATCCTTCACCTTCTGAATAGTTTCACCCACATAACCTAGGCCACATGGGCATTTGATAAGGTATATAACAAAACTGGACTGGCAAGAAAAATGTCCGTTGATACTGTATGCATGGCCTGTCAGGGGGTGTGTGAAGGTAGGCCCTTTAGAAACATTACCGCATTGTGCGCAAGACAGGCATGGATAGGTGCCCTTGTTGGTGCTGCCCGTGATGGTAGTCTGAATGGAGGATTTCTGTGAACCTAGGTCAGCTCTTATTAAAAAGTCCCGGATGTTCTTACTTCTTCTGTAGGACATTAGGGGTTTCTGGGAGAAGATCCTGGGAAAATTCTGTTTAAGAATATGCCAGTGTTTGGAAACAACCTGGCTGATATCCTTACTCATAGTCGAGAAGGTAGTTACGCATGTTAGGCGCCTGTTGGATGTGATGGTTCTAGAAGACTTATCAAGGAGTTCCTCCCGTGTCATATTGTGGACTTTAGCTAGATGGTCATTCACTATTTTCTTGGGGAAACCTCTCCTTAGGAATTTTGATGACATGTTTCCTAATTCAGGGCTTAATTTGTCACTGTCAGATATGATGCGTCTGACACGTAGGAGCTGTGACAGGGGTAGTGAACGGATAAGGCCTGGTGGATGGAAACTGTCGTATCTAAGAAGGCTATTCTTATCAGTGGGTTTAGTATAGAGGTTGGTTGTCAATGAGTTATTTTTTACCTCTAATAGGACGTCCAAGAATGGAATGCTACTGCGGCTGAATTCCAGGGAGAAGGAGATGGAGGGGACACAGTCGTTGATCCTGTTGTGGAAATCATGGAGTTCTTGTTCGGACCCCTGCCAAATACAGAACACATCGTCTATATACCGAAGCCAAATAGTGGCACATTTCTGAAAAGTTGGTTGGTATATACATGTGATTCCTCAAAACAGTTCATATACATGACCGCGAAGGTAGGGGCCACATTACATCCCATCGCGGTCCCCGTTCTCTGCAAATAAAATTGGTCCTCAAACAAAAAGTAATTCTTTTCTAACACAAAAGTCAATAGCGAGAGTATAAACATTTTTTCAGATAAAGAAAATTCATTATGTGTATTGAGTGTATTTTTGATACATTCTATCCCCTCTGTAGTGGGGATATTTGTATAAAGGCTAGAGACGTCCATCGTAACCAGGTAGCAGTTGTCCCAGTTGAGATGGACGTCACCAACCCTCCTCAAGAAATCGGTGGTGTCCTGAATAAAGGATTTACCTAATTGGGCATAGGGCCTTAGTAAATCATCTAATAGTTTTGCGGCCGGTTGAAACAAAGAGTCACAGCCGGACACTATAGGTCTTCCGGGTGGCTTAGTATGGTTCTTGTGAACCTTCGGGAGGGTATATATGACAGGGATGCGGGGGAATCGTGGGACAAGAAAGTCAGCAAGTTTCTTAGGTATAATCCCTTCATTAGCAGCACCCTCTACAATTGATAGTAGTTCATTTCTAAAGTCATATGTGGGATCAGCAGGAAGGGGTAGGTATGTCTCATGGTCACTGAGTTGGCGTAGGATTTCTCCCCTGTAATCCTCAGTGTCCATGATGACAATGCCGGAGCCCTTGTCAGCCGGTTTGATAATAATGTCTTTTTTCTTACTCAAATCTCTAAGAGCAGTTTTTTGACTTCTTGGAAGATTGTATCTTACCCTTCTTGTAATGTGTTCTCTTTCAATTCTCTGGAGGTCCTCCTGAACTTTCTTAATGTATTCCTCTATTACGTTATATTTGTTTGGGGCAATAAATGTACTGGGTGGTTTACAATTCTTGGTTCTATTTTGGAACGGGGAGAGGACATTCAGATTCGGGCGTGTCCATTCAGGTTGTTCTATTTCTATGTACGCACGTAGTCGTAGGTTACGGAAGAACCTAGAGAGGTCCTTGTCCAGTGTAAACAAATCCGCGGAGGCTGTCGGTACGAATCCAAGTCCCCGGTTCAGAACTGCGTGTTCTTCTTCTGTAAGTGTAGTTCTGGAGAGGTTGATGACAAGGTCGTCCTTCTCCGTGGACAGAGTTCCTAAGGTAGTACTCATGGTCGGTTCAGAAATCCCCGTCGGGATTGGCTGGAGGATCTGGTCCCAATAGGATCTCTCTGTGGTAGAGACCGATAAGAACCTCTTCCTCTGTTTCGAGCGTTTCCTCCCCGCTCTCCTGATCTTCCTGGTCTTCTTTGTCTCGGGTAACCTTGATCTAAAAAATCAAATTCTCCACTTGCACTGGATGAGGCCGATGTCCTGGTTATGTCTGTTCTCTGTGAGGGCGGGATTTCAGATACCGCTCTATATACTTGGTTAGTGGCGTAGTCATTCAAGTCCCTCTGAAATTTCCCTCTTTTTTTGTCTTCCAAGCTATGTTTGAAGAAAGTAGTTTTTTGAAGCAGATTTCTTTTTATAGAGTTTGCTTCTTCAGCAGGAAGATTCTGGAATAAGCTCTGTTCAAGTGAGTTGACTTCGTCTTTAGCTTTCCTGATCTCTATATTTGCTCTTTCCAATGTAAGAAGTATTATATCAAAAGATGCTTTATTTAAGATTTTTTCAAATTGTGAGCAGAAGTCAGGATCCTCTGAGAACAATGTAGGTCGTAGGTTACATCTCAACCCCCGTGGGATGATCTTTTTTTTAAAATATTCAGCGAGGGTAACCATATGAAGTTCCAAAGAAATGGATTTTTTAATGATTTTTTCCAAAGAAGTAATGGATACCGAAGAACCAGGGTTCAATAGGAAATCATTTGATGCCGTCACTGTTGAGGTGATTCTCCTGGCATCTTCTTCAGAATATGAAAAGATACCACTAGTATCCCTTGTGGTGCTTGTATTAAGAAAAGACATGAAGTCGCCTTGGTTGGTGCACAGTGACCGTCGGTGGAGTCTTCAGTACTTGTATTCATAGGGGGTCACAGCACTCAATCCCTTGAGGTGGCGAGAGTAGGTGCAGGTTCTGATGAGGCCCAATCTCCACCTGGGGCCTGTCAGTATATTATCAATGTGAAGTCAGACAGCACTCAATTTGCGGTGAATAAACGTGATTTTTTATTTTCAGCCGTACATTATTTCATGAAGCAACGTTTCGGGCTTACAGATTGCCCTTCATCAGGCTGACATTATATGTGAAAAAGAAAGAAATGGTGTGAAAAATCAATAATAATAAGTACGGGGCATGATAGTAAAGCATATCATATAGAAAACATGGTTCAAAACGTAAAAAAACGGAGCAAAATTATAAGACACATGATTTGGAAGACATGTTTTAAATGGAATGGCATAATATATATATGTGCAGGTAAAAGCATGATTACAAAACACATAATTTGGATACCATGATTCAAAACAGGATGGCATGATTCAAAAGACAAGCACAATTTAAGGCAGTTCTCCCAGGGTATCATTGGTAGGTAAGTGTCTCCAGTCTGAAAATGAGTAAGAAAATGAGTAAGAAAAAAGACATTATTATCAAACCGGCTGACAAGGGCTCCGGCATTGTCATCATGGACACTGAGGATTACAGGGGAGAAATCCTACGCCAACTCAGTGACCATGAGACATACCTACCCCTTCCTGCTGATCCCACATATGACTTTAGAAATGAACTACTATCAATTGTAGAGGGTGCTGCTAATGAAGGGATTATACCTAAGAAACTTGCTGACTTTCTTGTCCCACGATTCCCCCGCATCCCTGTCATATATACCCTCCCGAAGGTTCACAAGAACCATACTAAGCCACCCGGAAGACCTATAGTGTCCGGCTGTGACTCTTTGTTTCAACCGGCCGCAAAACTATTAGATGATTTACTAAGGCCCTATGCCCAATTAGGTAAATCCTTTATTCAGGACACCACCGATTTCTTGAGGAGGGTTGGTGACGTCCATCTCAACTGGGACAACTGCTACCTGGTTACGATGGACGTCTCTAGCCTTTATACAAATATCCCCACTACAGAGGGGATAGAATGTATCAAAAATACACTCAATACACATAATGAATTTTCTTTATCTGAAAAAATGTTTATACTCTCGCTATTGACTTTTGTGTTAGAAAAGAATTACTTTTTGTTTGAGGACCAATTTTATTTGCAGAGAACGGGGACCGCGATGGGATGTAATGTGGCCCCTACCTTCGCGGTCATGTATATGAACTGTTTTGAGGAATCACATGTATATACCAACCAACTTTTTCAGAAATGTGCCACTATTTGGCTTCGGTATATAGACGATGTGTTCTGTATTTGGCAGGGGTCCGAACAAGAACTCCATGATTTCCACAACAGGATCAACGACTGTGTCCCCTCCATCTCCTTCTCCCTGGAATTCAGCCGCAGTAGCATTCCATTCTTGGACGTCCTATTAGAGGTAAAAAATAACTCATTGACAACCAACCTCTATACTAAACCCACTGATAAGAATAGCCTTCTTAGATACAACAGTTTCCATCCACCAGGCCTTATCCGTTCACTACCCCTGTCACAGCTCCTACGTGTCAGACGCATCATATCTGACAGTGACAAATTAAGCCCTGAATTAGGAAACATGTCATCAAAATTCCTAAGGAGAGGTTTCCCCAAGAAAATAGTGAATGACCATCTAGCTAAAGTCCACAATATGACACGGGAGGAACTCCTTGATAAGTCTTCTAGAACCATCACATCCAACAGGCGCCTAACATGCGTAACTACCTTCTCGACTATGAGTAAGGATATCAGCCAGGTTGTTTCCAAACACTGGCATATTCTTAAACAGAATTTTCCCAGGATCTTCTCCCAGAAACCCCTAATGTCCTACAGAAGAAGTAAGAACATCCGGGACTTTTTAATAAGAGCTGACCTAGGTTCACAGAAATCCTCCATTCAGACTACCATCACGGGCAGCACCAACAAGGGCACCTATCCATGCCTGTCTTGCGCACAATGCGGTAATGTTTCTAAAGGGCCTACCTTCACACACCCCCTGACAGGCCATGCATACAGTATCAACGGACATTTTTCTTGCCAGTCCAGTTTTGTTATATACCTTATCAAATGCCCATGTGGCCTAGGTTATGTGGGTGAAACTATTCAGAAGGTGAAGGATAGAATTTCACAACACAAGTCTAACATCCGCACACGCAAGTTTGAAGCCCCCCTAGTAGACCACTTTACTACCTCCAAACATACAGTCAGTCAGTTGAGATATCAAGTGATAGACTGGATCCCCCCTCCAAGAAGGGGAGGTGATCGTGAGGAATTACTGAAGGAGAAGGAGATGATGTGGATACGACGGTTGAATACGTTACAACCTGGTGGCCTGAACAAGGACTATTGCTGGGACGTCCACCACTGAATTTTGCTTTATATTTGATTGTTTTTGGTATTGATACCCAATAACCACCTTTCCATTCCTTATGTTTTCAGGGCTGTACACGTCCTCTGGCGGGCGCTGCTCGCCCAGAACGCGATATGGTCCGAACCTGTACTGCCCCGTCTTGGTCTAAGTATAGACTTCACCCTCTACCAATACACCTCTCTGACCATCTACTATAATCTAGTACTGTTCATTTAAATATACCTATGTATGTATATCTCCTCTAAACACTGCTTAGTATATATCTGGTTAGTCCACCCATTTACCTATAACTATACTAGCAGTCATCCCTTGAATCTATTTTCTTTATAATATTTACTCAATACCCACCCTCTCCCCCTAATTACCTGTTCTCCAGCCCAATATAGGGTCACACAATTGTGGGCAACTTGCCCTCTTTCAAGATGGCGGCCGTTTGCCGCACTATTCAGGACGCATGCGCATTCCCGGCATTCCGTCCAGCTTGCAGCGCACGTTGTAAATGTCAGGCGCCCACACACTGTGCTCCTCCCTCATGCTGCCCTGCACCGGAAGCTACCTAGGCGCGTCCGCGTCTATAACTTACCATCGGCAACCTCACATGGCCGATACAGCCGATACTCCTACACACATGGACCTTAGGTAAGCTTGCGATCACTACATCCAGGACCTTCTGGTGGGAAGCAACACGTCCTGTATTGGGCCTATTTACAGCTTTCTTTATACACGATACAGAGTATACCAATGGCCTGTTGTTTCTGCTTAGTCAAGCATACTTCAACTCCTCACATCACAGGCCACACATGACATCGACCCCCCCCCCCTTTTTTCAAATAGCTGTAGGAACGCACATTTTCAGACTGGAGACACTTACCTACCAATGATACCCTGGGAGAACTGCCTTAAATTGTGCTTGTCTTTTGAATCATGCCATCCTGTTTTGAATCATGGTATCCAAATTATGTGTTTTGTAATCATGCTTTTACCTGCACATATATATATTATGCCATTCCATTTAAAACATGTCTTCCAAATCATGTGTCTTATAATTTTGCTCCGTTTTTTTACGTTTTGAACCATGTTTTCTATATGATATGCTTTACTATCATGCCCCGTACTTATTATTATTGATTTTTCACACCATTTCTTTCTTTTTCACATATAATGTCAGCCTGATGAAGGGCAATCTGTAAGCCCGAAACGTTGCTTCATGAAATAATGTACGGCTGAAAATAAAAAATCACGTTTATTCACCGCAAATTGAGTGCTGTCTGACTTCACATTGATAATATATTGACAGGCCCCAGGTGGAGATTGGGCCTCATCAGAACCTGCACCTACTCTCGCCACCTCAAGGGATTGAGTGCTGTGACCCCCTATGAATACAAACACAGTGATGTCACAGTATAGGGACAATAAACACAGCGATGTCACAGTACAGGGATAATAAACACAGTGATGTCACAGTACAGGGATAATAAACACAGTGATGTCACAGTACAGGGATAATAAACACAGTGATGTCACAGTATAGGGACAATAAACACAGCATGCTCGGCCGAGCGTACTTGGGAGCAATTTTCGAGTAGTAGTGTACGCATCTTATAATCTGTACACTAATGCGTACGCATCTTATAAATTTGTACGCTAATGCATACAAATTACAAGATGTGTACACATTAGCGTACAGATTAGAAGATGCGTACACTACTACTCGAAAATTCCTCCCAAGTACGCTCGGCCGAGCATGCTTGCTCATCTCTACAGTAGAGGGATAAATAACAGTGATGTCACAGTACATATAAAACATGGTGATCTAAGAGTTTATGGATAATTAAACACATTGATATAAAGGTAATGTCACAACAGAGGGTTAATGACGGAAATAGAGTACATATTTACAAGATTCCTTTGTGTCAGTTCTCACATCTCAGATTCAGGAGACGGAGTTGTAACACGACATCACTACCTCTGTCAATATATATGAGCTCACAATTGCTTAAACTATCAAAGCATCTGCTACTTTCTCCTAAATCCGCAAATTCCAATTCAGAAGCGATAAAAGAACAAATGCTGTATGCTGTTTTACCCAAATTGAGTCTAATTTCAAGCAAACCTAATTTGTTTAATCTTGATTCTCATAAATTATTCATTGGCTTTTTGTTGTGAAGAGGGTTTTTTTTTTATAACTGGTTTTTGGAGTAACAGGCTATTCTCTTCTAGGCAGTACATTCTGAATTGTAAAAAAGGACACTATTTTGTTTTTGTCTGCAGCGCTTATGCTTTGAATACAAAGTAACAAATCACTTTATTTAACTTGATATAGACGTATATACATGTAGATATACAGTGCTGCATGGTAAAACATTACTTATTGCAAATGCATTACTTGACTTAATAGGGTTTTCCAAGACTTTTTCCAGAAGATAGGTCATCAGTATCTGATTGGTGAGAGTCCGGTACCCAGGACCCCTGCTGATCAGGTTTTTTTTAGAAGACATCCACACTCACATTAGCAACGCAGCCTTACAAAGCACACCTTTTCTGACCTCCAATCAGATACCTATAGCCTATCCAAAGGATAGGACATCAGTTAAAAAGTCTCAGAAAACCACTTTTAAGGTGCCCATACACATTCATTAGCTGCCGTCCGAGGAGAAAGCCACTGCCTGACACCTCTAGTGGTGGCTTATCTCTAGGGAAAACAAAAGGATTAAACGTTCTCGGGGGTCAGGAGGCCTCTATTATATATTAGATTGTTGACCCGTCCTACTGAAAACATCGATTTCAGCTGCCAATAGTCCAATGTCTACAGAGACCTTTAATAGCAACTGCCTCAAATTAATTGCTATAGTTAAAAGGGTTGCCCACTGCTCTACACTTAGGCCCCTTTCACGCGACCGTATGCCCTCCGAGACATACGGTCCCTGAGCGGGCCATATGTCCCGGAGCGGCATTGATTGTGCGCATGGGAGCGCACAGCATCATTGGTTACAATGATGCTGTGCACGCCGAGCCGCCTTTGGGGCCATTGTCCCGCACTCATAAAATCACATGAGCGCGGGACAGTAGTCCCGCGGGCGGCCCGACGTGCACAGCATCATTGTAATCAATGATGCTGTGCGCTCCTGTGCGCACGATCGATGCAGCTACGGGACATATTGCCCGCTCACAGACAGCATGTCTCGGAGGGCATACGGTCTTGTGAAAGGGGCCTTCGGGTAGGCCATCGCTATCTGATTGGCGAGGGGTCCAACTCCCCACACCAGCACCTATCATTGGTTCTGCAGTAGCCCTGATGCCGTATAAACACAGCTCCATCCAATGTGCAGTAAATGGAGCTGGTTACTGAGGCACAGGCCTCATTTACTCTAGTGGGAGCCACAGTGCATTAATGAGCCCAATCCACTTCACATCAGGTGGAGCTATGAGGTTCAGGTGCTGACTTCTGGCACCGGAGCTACTCTTAAACAGTTAATCAGATGGAGTGTGGGGTGTCGGATCAGTAAGATAGTTACTGCGGATAGGGCATCATTTGTAAAGGAGAGGACAATCCCTTTAAGTTTACTAATCACAGATATAACTGTACATAAAACCTCATGCGATACACTATATATTGGTGTTTGTACAGCATGAATCCTAGGATGTAGAGGCAAACCAACTAGAGGTGACTCTGTTGATGCCATGCCTGATTTGCCTTTGAGTTGGAGACTTGATTCACTTTTTTGGAAATTTATGGAAATAATAGGCAAATTGGTTTTCCCGTTGTATTCTATGGAGTGGCAATGATGTGAATTAAGTGAAAGCATTACTCTTATCGTCTACAGCAGGGAAGCTCAAACTGTGGCCCTCCAGCTGTTGTAAAACTACAACTCCCACCATGCCCTTGAGTAGGCTGATAGCTGTAGGCTGTCCGGGAATGATGGGACTTGTAGTTTTGCAACTGCTGGAGGGCCACAGGTTGAGCATGCCTGCTCTACACCATTGCAACTGTGGCCCCTGACATCATCTGCAATCGGAGGAGGAAACAGTGGAGGAAGTTTATTCGGAGACTATCGCGTTGAGAGTATTTAGTTTTGCACTCAAGATTAAGGATGAGTGAATCAGTTCTACTTGTTTGAAATTTGCTCTGAATTTCCCAAAAAGTTTGGATTCTAACAAATTTTATGGAGTCCACCTAAGATGTATAGTCCGGGTGCTCTCATTATCTTTAGTACATGTGCTCTCTCTCATGTTCAGGTATAATCGAATTGTGTCGAAATGAATTTGTGGAAAAATTCTTAAAAAGGTCCTCTCATCTCTACTCAAGATGCTTTCCAAGATATCACTCATAGCAGCCAGGACACTGTATTATATCCAGGTGTTGAGCTACCAGCTGGGGCTCCTCCACTGCTAGAGACCATTGACCAGTTCAGGAAAGTGAATGGAAATACACATGAAGTAACAGAAAATACAGCACCAGAGTCTGGAGCATTGGAACACTGAGAGTAGCAAGGTAAGATACCAAGATAAGACTACTACTGTAAGGGTACTTTCACATTAGCGACAGCACAGATCCGGCGGGTGAAGGGTCCCGCCGGATCCGTGCTGCCGCTAGTGTGAAACTAGCCTAATACATATAATTTGGGGTAGTTGGGAAGCCAGTGTTTAACTTCTCTTGTACTTAGAAATTAACATTAAATTTATCAACGAATGATCGATTTAGCCATCCAATGACAGACCATCATCATGTAAAAAGAAATCTGTCTTCAAAATGTCCGACGAAAGATCTCTCTTTGAAAGACAGGTCCCAGAAGAATTGAACATGTATGTTACATGCAACGATTTCCTTTGCAGCACGCAGAGGAGTAATCACTATGCCATTGCTCGTCCCCATACTGTCTAGTGGTTTGCCGGTGGTATATTGCTATTAGACGGCCCATTCTCGATCCGGCAATCACTGATTCTGAAATCAAAACTGCCCAATTAAAAAGCATTTGCTCGTTCATCAGGCAATCGGTGGCGGTATTATGTTGCAAGATGATCATGCAAATGCTCATTAGGGGTTATCAGTCGAAATATCAGCCAGTGTAATACAGCCTTTACAGTTTATAGAGAACAAAAGAACAATAGAGCTGTTGTACTGTTAACCAAATTCTATGGCAGCATTTTCCCCTCACAGCAGCAGTAAAGTGACATGGGATTACTTATATATATATATGAGTTTTTTTTCGTTTGTATTGACTTCGGCAGAAGCACAACCACTTGTATTTCATTTTCAATGGTATATTACTGCTAAAATGAAAAAGAAAAACAGCCAAAAATTCTAATAAATTCTGCTTTCTGTTTATATTGAGTTTCTGATGGAAGTGTTCCTTTCATAGGTTATATGAAAATAGGGTTTCAAACCCTTTTTCTATTGTGCCATTTTCTGGTATAATTAGTACAAATACAATTGTAAAGCCATATCTCAGGCCCTTGCAACCAAAGACAGACAACACACAAGACAAGTCAGAAATAGTATTTCAAAATGAATTCCTTTGGGCTCTTGCCAAAAAATCATTATTACCACAAAACCTCTTTAAAGGTGAACTAAAGCCAGAATCCAAACACAAAAAAGAACTACCAACACAATGTAGCATAATATTCTTATTTCTTTATTTGCTCTTGATTTATCAGATATCACAATTGCAGACCATGAAAAATACAATAGAAAAACAGTACATTGTTCTCTCAGGCTGCAGTCATGTATTCTCCCCCTCCTTCTCCCCCCTCCTATACTAGTGCATATGAGTCAGGAAGTATAGAAGGAGGGGTTGGGTTTAGTTTGGATAACTTTTGACTATACAGTGATAGTGTCTATTTTGCTGGAACAAATCTCCTAGTTAGAAATGGTTACTAATGGTTACAAATGGTTATAATCATCTGGAACTGTAATAGTCTACAGAATACTACTGTAAATCTAAAAAGATAAACCCTACTTCCCCCTCCTTAAAGAGAACCTGTCACCACTCCTGATATGTCTATTTTAAAACCTTCATGCATTCCCCATGTAATAACAATTCTGGAACATCTATTCTTATGTCTGTATGTTGTGCCATTCCTTTATTATTTCTACTAGAAGTTATGAATGAATTGCTAGCAGTCTGCAGTAAGAGTACAGAGGGGAGGTAACCAGTTTGAGGTGTGTCTCTGCATAGCCTGACTCTATCCAATCGGTGCTGCCATTGTCAAACTGTGCAGGTACACACCCCCAACTTGTTACCTCCCCTCTGTTCCCTTACTGCAGACTGCTAGCAATTCATTCATAACTTCTAGTAGAAATAATAAAGGAATGGCACAACATACAGACATAAGAATAGATGTTCCAGAATTGTTATTACATGGGGAATGCATGAAGCTATTAAAACTGGCATATCAGGAGAGGTGACAGGACCTCTTTAAGGTTCCTGGGAAAGCTGGCTTACCACAATGTGAACTGTAATAGACAGAAGAATGCTAAATCTACCAAGCTATCACCCTCACCCCCCACTCCCAAATAACATAGAAATAGATGAAATGCAACACGCTTTATTATACCCACAGAGAAGACTGATAAAATAGCTTTGAAAATATCAAGAGATGCCCAACTCAAGTTTTACGTGTTGCTTCTATCATGGATTACAGGGTTGCTTCTAGCCTTGGAAGAACCAACATGTGAAACTTGAATTGGCTTTCTGTTGATATTTTATATCCAATTTTATCAGTCTCTTTTGTGAGTATAATAAAGCATGTTGCATTTCATCCATTGCTGCGTTATTTCGCCATTTGGGCCGTGGTCCTGTTTTTCCTTATCTGTGGGGAACAGTTTGACCTGGCCGGCTGGAGGTGTTTTGAAAGCAAGCAAGCAAGGTGTGAACGAGTGAAGATTACTGACACAACAGACCAGTGGACCCTGTGTTCCTGCAAGTCAGACCTATCGTAACCTTATTCTATCTGGATAGTTTTTAATTAGAAGAGCATAACAAGCCATGTAGGGAACACATCAAACATGTGAAGAAAGTGCTCTGGTCAGATGAGACCAATGTAAAAAAAAACACTGCACATCACCCTGAACACATCATTCCCACCGTGAAACATGGGTGAGGCAGCATCATGCTGTGGGGATGCTTTACGTCAGCAGGGACAGGGAAGCTGGTCAGAGTTGATGAGAAGATGAATGAAGCTAAATACAGGGCAATCCTGCAGGTAAACCTGGTAGAGGCTGCAAAAGACTTGAGACTGGGGCAGAGGTTCACCTTCCATCAAGACAACAACCCTAAACATACAAACCAGAGCTACTATTCAGTGGTTTTAATCAAAGCATCTTCATGTGTTAGAATGGCCCATTCAAAGTCTAGACCTAAATCCCACTGAGAATCTGTTGTAAGACTTGAAAATTGCTGATCACAGGCGCTCTCCATCCAATCTGACTAAACATGAGCTATTTTGCAAAGAAGAATGGTCAAAAATGTCTGCCTCTAGATGTGCGAAGCTGGTAGAGACATACCCCAAATGAGCTGCAGCTGTAATTGTATCAAAAGGTGGTCCTACAAAGTATTGACTCAGGGGAGCTGAATACAAATGCACACCACACTTACTTATTTATTTTAGAAAAGTTCAAGGGTTATGAAAACTTTTTGAAGGCACTGTAGGTTGTGAAAGCCCTTTATTATCTATGTATGCAGGCTCGGACTGGCCCACAGGGGTAAAGGTGAATACCCGGATGGACCCCTGAGCAAGGTGGGCCCCTAGTCTCCCACCCCTTGCACAAGTGGCTCATAACATATTAGACTTAATGCACTACATACATATATTCAATGTAGAGCACCTCAGCTAGCTTATGTTCATCTAGAAAACTTGTTGGATTATTTATTATATTTGAATGTATCCATATGGTGGGCTCCCAAAATAATTTTTACCGGTGGGCCCTAGGTACCCCAGTCCGATACTGTATGTATGCACATACTGTATTATGTAAAGAAGAAGGTGGCGCTCTAAGAAGCATTTGTAAAGCATGTTACAGTCTGATACAATACATTACAATTATAGTTATCCTACATAATGCTCGCTAGTGGCTCTATACACAATACAAAAAAGCCATCTTACTCATATACAATATTTTCATTCCTTTCATTCCAGTATCTTATTTCTTATCACTTTTCTTGCGTCAGATCATAAATGGTTCCCATGAAGATAACACATTCTATTAAAGCTTACTGCTCACAATATTATGTCTGAGCTCCTGGATACAGTATGTATTCTTCAATTTGTAAATGTAGATATTTTATATCTTTACACAACTATCAAGATGTCCTAAGATTTGTCAATGCCTATAATCTGTCTAAAATTTGGCACAATTTGATGCAACTAGAGTTTTAAAATAGGCTTATTTCACGCTAGAGCAGGGAGATCAAGACTGGCATATAGGTACACCAGTCTTGATAAATCTCCACCATTGTGTTTCTATAGTGGTATTGTAAATGGGCATTTTCTTCCAACATTTACATGAAATGGGTTGTCTGCTTTAGATAAACTTTATATATCAGACCTATTAGGGCACCTATTAAGGTGTTAAGGTGGTCATACATATTAGATGAATGTTGGCTGAAACCAGCTGGACTGGCCAAACATCTAATTTATATAAAAATGTCCCAACTCAACCAGATGATAGATCGAATGATCAAGATGTTGGATTTTCACATTCCCAATCTTTTTGCTATGGCCTCTCCTTTGGGCTTCACAACAAGTCTATCGGTCACATGGCCTTAATGTAGCTCGGTCCCATTCAATTTAACAGGATTGAGCTGTAATACCCGGCACAGCAGATATACAATGTATATCACCCACGGCATTGTTATTGGTATACAATGAAGAGGCTGAGTGGTACAGCCCCTTCACATAGCTGATCTGCAAGGGTAACCCCCCAATCTGATATTCATGAACTTTTCGTAAAGATAGGTCATCAATATTTAAGCCATGTCCATGGACAAAGTTCTTATCACCAAGAAAATGAACTGCAAATGTACCGATCCCGAGCCCCTTTAACCCTTTCAGCCCCGGAGGTTTTTTCGGTTTTGCGTTTTCATTTTGCGCTCCCTGCCTTGCTACAGCCATAACTTTTTTTATTTTTCTGTTCACATAGCTGTATGATGGCTTCTTTTTTGCGGGACAAGTTGTACTTTCCAATGCCACCATTTAATATTGCATATGGTGTAGTGGGAAACGGGAAAAAAATTCCAAATTGGGTGAAATTGCAAAAAAAAAAAAATCACAATTCCGCCACAGTTTTACAGGTGTTTTAGTTACAGCGTTCGATGTACGTTAAAAATGACCAGTTACTTTAATTCTACTGGTCAGTACGAATCTAGAGATACCTAATATGTATAGTTTTTCTTGCATTTTGATAGTGATAAAAAAATTATAAAGTTGGACATTTTTTTTTTTTCCAGTTCTTGACCCCTATAACTTTTTGGTATTTATGTGTACGAGCTGTATGGGGGCTCATTTTTTGCGGGGTGATCTGAATTTTTTATTGATATCATTATGGGGTGTGTTTGACTTTTTGATCGCTTTTTATTTAATTTTTTTTTAAAGCGACAAAAAATGGCAAATTGGCCATTTTGACGCTTTTTACCGTTTCTCTTTTTTCCGTATGGGAAATAATATGGGCTTTTTCGCACACGGCGATACCCATGATGTGTATTTTTTTTATTTTTTTTAATACTTTTATTGTTATTTTCGGGAAAGAGGGGTGATTTGAACTTGTATGTTTTTTTTTTTTGGGAACTATAACTAGCAATAATTTGATTGCTTATATCGTAGACTCCAATGCACTTACATTGGAGTCTATGATGATTTTACTGCTTTCCTATGGAGCCCTATTACAGGCAAGGGCTCCATAGGAAAGCCTATGCAGCAGCCTTCTGTCATTTACTATGACAGGGGCTGCTGCAGGCATGCTCCGGCTCCTCCAATCGCCACACGGTGGAGCCGGAGCAACACCGGAAGCGTGCGCTTCCGGTGTTTGCCGCCTTCGGGTGCCGCAGTCAGGCTTGACCGCGGCACCTGGAGGGTTAAATGTCCGCGATTGGCATTACTGCCGGAGCCGCGGGTGCCTGCTAGCGGAATATGCAGGTTAGCCACGCCCATCACGCCCGCTCTGTGCAGCAGCGGGCGCCATCTTTAAACACGCGAAAGGGTTAAGGTAATGAGAAAGCTTGGTATCTATGAGCAACTGAATTTTGAGGTCATTGCCCAATGTTACCCTTTAGGCAGAATGTTCTAGAAAATAACTGTATTGCCAAAAACTCTTCACATATTTTCTTCATATCTCCATTGTGGCCTTTGTTCAAAAGGAAATACCTGACGCAGTGGCAGTTCTTTTCCTTGATGGGGCCCACTGACTAGGTTTTCTGTCATTTGAAGGTCAAGACTAGCACAGGGTAAAACCTGCCAAAACTTCCATAGAAGCACTGTTAATGGCAGAGTGAACACAGCCTAAAACTTAGGCCAATGAAATGGTAGCATCAGACCCATCACATGATGGATACCAAAGGCGTGTAGTAGACCCCACTGACTATAATAACGTCACCAGCCAAAACAGCTCTCAATGCTGAGACATTTTCTCCAGCATTTTGGGCATAATCTGCAGCTGAACCCAGACATAAACACAGCCTAATACTCTTATATTGATATTATAGGCAATTGGAACCTTGGAAATTGCAAAGCATTGTAAGCAACTAAATAGCATCACCTCTGCATTATATATGACCAGCAAATTGCACAAGGCTGTGTATTTGGTTTTGGATTTCTCCATAGAGACCTAAGTTTTGTTCTGCAAAAAAAATACAAAAATAAAAAATCTGCATTGTAGGACATTCTGTGATTTATACAATTACTCTACCACAGAGCTATAGTTAAATATCCTTTTCTCACACAGCCTAATTGAGCCATACCGGGTTATTTCAGAGCTTCCGCACAAGGAAAGCAGCTAAAAGCTTTGAAAATATAGGAATGCCATTTAAATTGGCCTTCTAGACTTGGCAAAATTACAATGATCATAAAACTAATAATAAAGTGCTATGACATGCATATTACCTGGCGAGTGATGCGGGGGAGAACACATAAGGACCACTCCTTGTCCTTCCCTTACAGAGACGGCACTTCTTACACGGCCACTGAAATTCCCAAGATCTGCAAATAAATCAGGATGTAGTATTAGAGATAGTAAATGTACCAAAGAAATAAAATTATTACTGATTATTTATGTAATATGCAATATAGCACCAGCATCTTTCCAGAGGGGCCAACAATCTTCCCCCAAAGTTTCCCACCATACAAAAGGATGGAGCCATACTGCTAGTGTCCATGGTTACAGACCACACTTCAATCCATCAGTGGTGGTCGTGCTTGCACACTATAAAAAAAAGCATCAGCTTATTTGGTGGCCAGGCTACAGGAGGAGGCATAGGCCACTGCTTTTTCCTATAGTGTGCATCGACCACCACTGATGGTTTGAAGGGTGGTCTGTAACCATGGAAACGAGCAGTGTATAATGTGATGGAAAAATTAATTCAGCCAGAAAAGTAAGCGATATGGATAATAACAATACATTAGTAAGTGCCTTGTATTAACTTTCTCTACATGATAAACACCTCTTACTGAAGTGAGACAACCCCTTTAACAGAATGGAGGTTATCTTGCCTTCAGGTGAAGAGTCTTTCATAAGTACAGTGAGAGGACATCATCTCAGTAAGAGACATCATGGCCGAAAGGTAGAGGAAATTTCCAATATCTAGCTGTGAGAAGCTGAACCGATAACAGTACATGACAAGTACCTTTCCTAAATCTAAGAGAGATCCAAGTAATACCGAAGGAGAGTGGTTCCAAAGCTGGAGATGATGAAACCGGGATATCTAATGATGAGTGTTCTGAAATTTAATGACCTCTTGCCATAACTTAGCGATAACTGGGCATTCCTAGAATATATGAAAAAGGTGTCTATTTGACCACATACCGTATTTTTCGCCCTATAAGACGCACCTAGGTTTTAGAGGGTGAAAATAGGGGAAAAAATACTAGGAGTGGGGTCACTTTATAAGGGGGGGGGTCACTTTATTAGGAGTGGGGTCACTTTTTAGTAATGTGGTCACTTTATTAGGGGGGGGTCACTTAAGGAGTACCTCATGGATTACTTTTTCTGGCACGACACAGCTCTTAGGGCACAGGTTTCAGGGCCCATACACAGGAGTAGGAACGTGTGAAGACAGAGGTAGAGCAGACATGTGTGACAGGGAAGCCTGGTCCACCCCTCATCTGCCTGCTCCCACGCTCCCATCAACTTTCCTCACGGCGTATCTTTCGGACGGCCGGTCCCTACCCCCAGCACTTGCAGCGGCTGGCCAGTCCCTACCACAGAGCACTGGAGAGGCGATCTGCCTTCCACCATCTGCAGCAGCGCCTGGTCCCTGCCTCCGCCACCATCTGCAGCGGCGGAGTGTCCCTTCCACCCAGCACCCGCAGCGCAGCTGACCCCTTCCTCACAAACAAAGTGTTGGACATTTTTGTCCCTGTATTCACCCCAAAAGACGCACTAACGTTTTCCCTCAATTTTGAGTCTTATGGGGCGAAAAATACGGTAAACATTAGAGATGAGCGAGTAGTGTTCGATCGAGCCGGTATTCGATCGAATACTACGCTATTCGGCATACTTGATTTCAATCGAGTATAACGGCGATGGCGCACTTAGAATTCGTTTACCCTCCCACCTTCCCTGGCGCTCTTTTTCCACCAATCACCATGCAGGGGGGGTATGACAGGCCCACGGAGCACGCTGGCAGCGCGAAAACGGCGTCTACATGGATTGGCTGGAAAAACCATGTGACCTCGAATCATAAAAACTCAGCTCTTCCTGCTCGTTCGCATATGCTGCGTGAACTTAGTCAGGGACAGAGGCTGGAGAAGGGAGAGATAGGTTTTAGCTGTTGGACAGGCAGGAGCGTCATTAAAAGCCCTTATCAGGGCTACTATAGTGCAGTACAGTGATAGCTTTACTACCATATACACTCTGCAGAGAACGGCTGCTGTATTCAGGGATAGCTGCTGGAGTAGGGACAGAGAGAGGCATTAGTGGTGTATTAGGTGCTCTGCTACATACCAAACTATATTTGGCACTACTGTTCTGCGTTCTTTTTGGCCGCAAAACCCTGTTATATACCTAGTGTGTATATGCACCATCTGATCTGGCAGTATACGGCTGTGTACTTTTTTTTTTTTTAAATACAGTTTATTTGGCTCTAGTGTTCTGGGTTCTGTGTGCCTGCAATACCCTTTTTGTATACCAGGTGTAAATACCCACCGTCTGACCTGTTAGTACACGGCTGTGTACCTAGAAATATAAAAAAATAGGCCTTTTCTTTGGCACCTGTACTGTGCGTTCTCTTGCAAAATAATTTTATATACGTGGTGTTAATACACACCGTCTGAACTGTTAGTACACGGCTGTGTACCTAGAAATATAAAAAAAATAGGCCTTTTCATTGGCACCTGTACTGTGCGTTCTCTTGCAAAATAATTTTATATACGTGGTGTTAATACACACCGTCTGAACTGTTAGTACACGGCTGTGTACCTAGAAATATAAAAAAATAGGCCTTTTCTTTGGCACCTGTACTGTGCGTTCTCTTGCAAAATAATTTTATATACGTGGTGTTAATACACACCGTCTGAACTGTTAGTACACGGCTGTGTACCTAGAAATATAAAAAAATAGGCCTTTTCTTTGGCACCTGTACTGTGCGTTCTCTTGCAAAATAATTTTATATACGTGGTGTTAATACACACCGTCTGAACTGTTAGTACACGGCTGTGTACCTAGAAATATAAAAAAATAGGCCTTTTCATTGGCACCTGTACTGTGCGTTCTCTTGCAAAATAATTTTATATACGTGGTGTTAATACACACCGTCTGAACTGTTAGTACACGGCTGTGTACCTAGAAATATAAAAAAAATAGGCCTTTTCTTTGGCACCTGTACTGTGCGTTCTCTTGCAAAATAATTTTATATACGTGGTGTTAATACACACCGTCTGAACTGTTAGTACACGGCTGTGTACCTAGAAATATAAAAAAATAGGCCTTTTCTTTGGCACCTGTACTGTGCGTTCTCTTGCAAAATAATTTTATATACGTGGTGTTAATACACACCGTCTGAACTGTTAGTACACGGCTGTGTACCTAGAAATATAAAAAAATAGGCCTTTTCTTTGGCACCTGTACTGTGCGTTCTCTTGCAAAATAATTTTATATACGTGGTGTTAATACACACCGTCTGAACTGTTAGTACACGGCTGTGTACCTAGAAATATAAAAAAATAGGCCTTTTCTTTGGCACCTGTACTGTGCGTTCTCTTGCAAAATAATTTTATATACGTGGTGTTAATACACACCGTCTGAACTGTTAGTACACGGCTGTGTACCTAGAAATATAAAAAAAATAGGCCTTTTCATTGGCACCTGTACTGTGCGTTCTCTTGCAAAATAATTTTATATACGTGGTGTTAATACACACCGTCTGAACTGTTAGTACACGGCTGTGTACCTAGAAATATTAAAAAAATAGGCCTTTTCTTTGGCACCTGTACTGTGCGTTCTCTTGCAAAATAATTTTATATACGTGGTGTTAATACACACCGTCTGAACTGTTAGTACACGGCTGTGTACCTAGAAATATAAAAAAATAGGCCTTTTCATTGGCACCTGTACTGTGCGTTCTCTTGCAAAATAATTTTATATACGTGGTGTTAATACACACCGTCTGAACTGTTAGTACACGGCTGTGTACCTAGAAATATAAAAAAATAGGCCTTTTCTTTGGCACCTGTACTGTGCGTTCTCTTGCAAAATAATTTTATATACGTGGTGTTAATACACACCGTCTGAACTGTTAGTACACGGCTGTGTACCTAGAAATATAAAAAAAATAGGCCTTTTCTTTGGCACCTGTACTGTGCGTTCTCTTGCAAAATAATTTTATATACGTGGTGTTAATACACACCGTCTGAACTGTTAGTACACGGCTGTGTACCTAGAAATATAAAAAAAATAGGCCTTTTCATTGGCACCTGTACTGTGCGTTCTCTTGCAAAATAATTTTATATACGTGGTGTTAATACACACCGTCTGAACTGTTAGTACACGGCTGTGTACCTAGAAATATAAAAAAAATAGGCCTTTTCTTTGGCACCTGTACTGTGCGTTCTCTTGCAAAATAATTTTATATACGTGGTGTTAATACACACCGTCTGAACTGTTAGTACACGGCTGTGTACCTAGAAATATAAAAAAAATAGGCCTTTTCTTTGGCACCTGTACTGTGCGTTCTCTTGCAAAATAATTTTATATACGTGGTGTTAATACACACCGTCTGAACTGTTAGTACACGGCTGTGTACCTAGAAATATAAAAAAAATAGGCCTTTTCTTTGGCACCTGTACTGTGCGTTCTCTTGCAAAATAATTTTATATACGTGGTGTTAATACACACCGTCTGAACTGTTAGTACACGGCTGTGTACCTAGAAATATAAAAAAATAGGCCTTTTCTTTGGCACCTGTACTGTGCGTTCTCTTGCAAAATAATTTTATATACGTGGTGTTAATACACACCGTCTGAACTGTTAGTACACGGCTGTGTACCTAGAAATATAAAAAAAATAGGCCTTTTCTTTGGCACCTGTACTGTGCGTTCTCTTGCAAAATAATTTTATATACGTGGTGTTAATACACACCGTCTGAACTGTTAGTACACGGCTGTGTACCTAGAAATATAAAAAAAATAGGCCTTTTCATTGGCACCTGTACTGTGCGTTCTCTTGCAAAATAATTTTATATACGTGGTGTTAATACACACCGTCTGAACTGTTAGTACACGGCTGTGTACCTAGAAATATAAAAAAAATAGGCCTTTTCATTGGCACCTGTACTGTGCGTTCTCTTGCAAAATAATTTTATATACGTGGTGTTAATACACACCGTCTGAACTGTTAGTACACGGCTGTGTACCTAGAAATATAAAAAAAATAGGCCTTTTCTTTGGCACCTGTACTGTGCGTTCTCTTGCAAAATAATTTTATATACGTGGTGTTAATACACACCGTCTGAACTGTTAGTACACGGCTGTGTACCTAGAAATATAAAAAAAATAGGCCTTTTCTTTGGCACCTGTACTGTGCGTTCTCTTGCAAAATAATTTTATATACGTGGTGTTAATACACACCGTCTGAACTGTTAGTACACGGCTGTGTACCTAGAAATATAAAAAAAATAGGCCTTTTCTTTGGCACCTGTACTGTGCGTTCTCTTGCAAAATAATTTTATATACGTGGTGTTAATACACACCGTCTGAACTGTTAGTACACGGCTGTGTACCTAGAAATATAAAAAAAATAGGCCTTTTCTTTGGCACCTGTACTGTGCGTTCTCTTGCAAAATAATTTTATATACGTGGTGTTAATACACACCGTCTGAACTGTTAGTACACGGCTGTGTACCTAGAAATATAAAAAAAATAGGCCTTTTCTTTGGCACCTGTACTGTGCGTTCTCTTGCAAAATAATTTTATATACGTGGTGTTAATACACACCGTCTGAACTGTTAGTACACGGCTGTGTACCTAGAAATATAAAAAAAATAGGCCTTTTCTTTGGCACCTGTACTGTGCGTTCTCTTGCAAAATAATTTTATATACGTGGTGTTAATACACACCGTCTGAACTGTTAGTACACGGCTGTGTACCTAGAAATATAAAAAAAATAGGCCTTTTCTTTGGCACCTGTACTGTGCGTTCTCTTGCAAAATAATTTTATATACGTGGTGTTAATACACACCGTCTGAACTGTTAGTACACGGCTGTGTACCTAGAAATATAAAAAAAATAGGCCTTTTCTTTGGCACCTGTACTGTGCGTTCTCTTGCAAAATAATTTTATATACGTGGTGTTAATACACACCGTCTGAACTGTTAGTACACGGCTGTGTACCTAGAAATATAAAAAAAATAGGCCTTTTCTTTGGCACCTGTACTGTGCGTTCTCTTGCAAAATAATTTTATATACGTGGTGTTAATACACACCGTCTGAACTGTTAGTACACGGCTGTGTACCTAGAAATATAAAAAAAATAGGCCTTTTCTTTGGCACCTGTACTGTGCGTTCTCTTGCAAAATAATTTTATATACGTGGTGTTAATACACACCGTCTGAACTGTTAGTACACGGCTGTGTACCTAGAAATATAAAAAAATAGGCCTTTTCTTTGGCACCTGTACTGTGCGTTCTCTTGCAAAATAATTTTATATACGTGGTGTTAATACACACCGTCTGAACTGTTAGTACACGGCTGTGTACCTAGAAATATAAAAAAAATAGGCCTTTTCTTTGGCACCTGTACTGTGCGTTCTCTTGCAAAATAATTTTATATACGTGGTGTTAATACACACCGTCTGAACTGTTAGTACACGGCTGTGTACCTAGAAATATAAAAAAAATAGGCCTTTTCTTTGGCACCTGTACTGTGCGTTCTCTTGCAAAATAATTTTATATACGTGGTGTTAATACACACCGTCTGAACTGTTAGTACACGGCTGTGTACCTAGAAATATAAAAAAATAGGCCTTTTCTTTGGCACCTGTACTGTGCGTTCTCTTGCAAAATAATTTTATATACGTGGTGTTAATACACACCGTCTGAACTGTTAGTACACGGCTGTGTACCTAGAAATATAAAAAAAATAGGCCTTTTCTTTGGCACCTGTACTGTGCGTTCTCTTGCAAAATAATTTTATATACGTGGTGTTAATACACACCGTCTGAACTGTTAGTACACGGCTGTGTACCTAGAAATATAAAAAAATAGGCCTTTTCTTTGGCACCTGTACTGTGCGTTCTCTTGCAAAATAATTTTATATACGTGGTGTTAATACACACCGTCTGAACTGTTAGTACACGGCTGTGTACCTAGAAATATAAAAAAAATAGGCCTTTTCTTTGGCACCTGTACTGTGCGTTCTCTTGCAAAATAATTTTATATACGTGGTGTTAATACACACCGTCTGAACTGTTAGTACACGGCTGTGTACCTAGAAATATAAAAAAAATAGGCCTTTTCTTTGGCACCTGTACTGTGCGTTCTCTTGCAAAATAATTTTATATACGTGGTGTTAATACACACCGTCTGAACTGTTAGTACACGGCTGTGTACCTAGAAATATAAAAAAAATAGGCCTTTTCTTTGGCACCTGTACTGTGCGTTCTCTTGCAAAATAATTTTATATACGTGGTGTTAATACACACCGTCTGAACTGTTAGTACACGGCTGTGTACCTAGAAATATAAAAAAAATAGGCCTTTTCTTTGGCACCTGTACTGTGCGTTCTCTTGCAAAATAATTTTATATACGTGGTGTTAATACACACCGTCTGAACTGTTAGTACACGGCTGTGTACCTAGAAATATAAAAAAAATAGGCCTTTTCTTTGGCACCTGTACTGTGCGTTCTCTTGCAAAATAATTTTATATACGTGGTGTTAATACACACCGTCTGAACTGTTAGTACACGGCTGTGTACCTAGAAATATAAAAAAATAGGCCTTTTCTTTGGCACCTGTACTGTGCGTTCTCTTGCAAAATAATTTTATATACGTGGTGTTAATACACACCGTCTGAACTGTTAGTACACGGCTGTGTACCTAGAAATATAAAAAAATAGGCCTTTTCTTTGGCACCTGTACTGTGCGTTCTCTTGCAAAATAATTTTATATACGTGGTGTTAATACACACCGTCTGAACTGTTAGTACACGGCTGTGTACCTAGAAATATAAAAAAAATAGGCCTTTTCTTTGGCACCTGTACTGTGCGTTCTCTTGCAAAATAATTTTATATACGTGGTGTTAATACACACCGTCTGAACTGTTAGTACACGGCTGTGTACCTAGAAATATAAAAAAATAGGCCTTTTCTTTGGCACCTGTACTGTGCGTTCTCTTGCAAAATAATTTTATATACGTGGTGTTAATACACACCGTCTGAACTGTTAGTACACGGCTGTGTACCTAGAAATATAAAAAAAATAGGCCTTTTCTTTGGCACCTGTACTGTGCGTTCTCTTGCAAAATAATTTTATATACGTGGTGTTAATACACACCGTCTGAACTGTTAGTACACGGCTGTGTACCTAGAAATATAAAAAAAATAGGCCTTTTCTTTGGCACCTGTACTGTGCGTTCTCTTGCAAAATAATTTTATATACGTGGTGTTAATACACACCGTCTGAACTGTTAGTACACGGCTGTGTACCTAGAAATATAAAAAAATAGGCCTTTTCTTTGGCACCTGTACTGTGCGTTCTCTTGCAAAATAATTTTATATACGTGGTGTTAATACACACCGTCTGAACTGTTAGTACACGGCTGTGTACCTAGAAATATAAAAAAAATAGGCCTTTTCTTTGGCACCTGTACTGTGCGTTCTCTTGCAAAATAATTTTATATACGTGGTGTTAATACACACCGTCTGAACTGTTAGTACACGGCTGTGTACCTAGAAATATAAAAAAAATAGGCCTTTTCTTTGGCACCTGTACTGTGCGTTCTCTTGCAAAATAATTTTATATACGTGGTGTTAATACACACCGTCTGAACTGTTAGTACACGGCTGTGTACCTAGAAATATAAAAAAATAGGCCTTTTCTTTGGCACCTGTACTGTGCGTTCTCTTGCAAAATAATTTTATATACGTGGTGTTAATACACACCGTCTGAACTGTTAGTACACGGCTGTGTACCTAGAAATATAAAAAAATAGGCCTTTTCTTTGGCACCTGTACTGTGCGTTCTCTTGCAAAATAATTTTATATACGTGGTGTTAATACACACCGTCTGAACTGTTAGTACACGGCTGTGTACCTAGAAATATAAAAAAATAGGCCTTTTCTTTGGCACCTGTACTGTGCGTTCTCTTGCAAAATAATTTTATATACGTGGTGTTAATACACACCGTCTGAACTGTTAGTACACGGCTGTGTACCTAGAAATATAAAAAAATAGGCCTTTTCTTTGGCACCTGTACTGTGCGTTCTCTTGCAAAATAATTTTATATACGTGGTGTTAATACACACCGTCTGAACTGTTAGTACACGGCTGTGTACCTAGAAATATAAAAAAATAGGCCTTTTCTTTGGCACCTGTACTGTGCGTTCTCTTGCAAAATAATTTTATATACGTGGTGTTAATACACACCGTCTGAACTGTTAGTACACGGCTGTGTACCTAGAAATATAAAAAAAATAGGCCTTTTCTTTGGCACCTGTACTGTGCGTTCTCTTGCAAAATAATTTTATATACGTGGTGTTAATACACACCGTCTGAACTGTTAGTACACGGCTGTGTACCTAGAAATATAAAAAAAATAGGCCTTTTCTTTGGCACCTGTACTGTGCGTTCTCTTGCAAAATAATTTTATATACGTGGTGTTAATACACACCGTCTGAACTGTTAGTACACGGCTGTGTACCTAGAAATATAAAAAAATAGGCCTTTTCTTTGGCACCTGTACTGTGGTTCTCTTGCAAAATAATTTTATATACGTGGTGTTAATACACACCGTCTGAACTGTTAGTACACGGCTGTGTACCTAGAAATATAAAAAAAATAGGCCTTTTCATTGGCATCTGTACTGTGCGTTCTCTTGCAAAATAATTTTATATACGTGGTGTTAATACACACCGTCTGAACTTTTAGTACACGGCTGTGTACCTAGAAATATAAAAAAAATAGGCCTTTTCATTGGCACCTGTACTGTGCGTTCTCTTGGAAAATAATTTTATATACGTGGTGTTAATACACACCGTCTGAACTGTTTGTACACGGCTGTGAAGGCAAAATATTGTAACCCAAAAAAAATAAAATGCGGAGGGGGGCTAGCGGAATCGGACGTGGACGAGGACGAGGACGGGGGCGCGGAAATGCTGTTGGGGGCCTTGTTGAAGCCAGTGGGGATGCAATGCGTGCTGGTGAGGGTCAGCCAGGATCCCACTCATCCTGAATCCCTGCCTTTATGGGACAGTTAAGAAGGGGGCGGGTTACACCGCTGTTGAGGCCTGAGCAGGTTGAACAGGTGGTGCAATGGATAGCCGATAGCGCTTCCACACAGTTGTCAACCAGCCAGTCATCCACACAGTCTCACTCTGATCCTCCTTCCTCCACACCTGGCCAACAGAGTCATCCCACCATTGACCCCTCCCAGGAGCTCTTTTTGGGTCCTTTTTTAGATGTGCCGGAAGAATCCCAGGAGCTAGCAGAGGAATTTGTTTGTAGTGATGCCCAAACACTTGAGTATTCGCCATCTCCTGCTGATGTGGACCCTGAACCAGCATCTGTTATCATGAGCGATGATGATGATGAGACGCAGTTGCCATCAAGGGAGGCTGTTGGAATGTCCAGTGGGCAGGATGAGGAGTAGAGTGAGGAAGTGGAAGAGGAGGTGGTGGATGACGAAATGACCGACCCCACTTGGCCAGGGGTGATGTCCAGCGGGGAAAGCAGTGGAGAGGTGGTGGTCTGCGCAGCACCGAAAAAGGCAGCAAGAGGCAGAGGGATGTCCAGAGGCAGAGGGATGTCCAGAGGCAGAGGGATGTCCACAGGCAGAGGGATGTCCACAGGCAGAGGGATGTCCAAAAAAAATTTCACCGTTCTGGTAAATCAGGGACCAGTCCCTAGGTAATAAGGGGTAGTCTAAATCAATGAATAATCACAGAAAGATTACCCTAAAAAATAATAACCTTTATTGATATGTATTAAAATGCATTTGGTCAAAGCCAAAAACCGGAACACTACAAAACAAATAATATAAAGCAAAGATAGTGAATAGGCTCAGGATAGAGGTAGTAATGGAGATGCAGTAGCGAATGGTCAATTTTGGGTATTAACAGGGCCTAAGAAGAAACACTGGCCCTGTGGTAGCCCTATATGTTATGCGTCCCTACCTAAGACGGAATAGCCGCCCCGATAGGGGCGATCCCGTGCCTGGAACCTCCTGGAGTCCCTAGTGAAGTCCTGGCACAGGAAAGACCATCACCACCCTGTAGCCTAAAGAAAAAAGAAAGTGCACCAAACCAGTGAAGAAAGTAGTGATACAAAAAACAAAAACGCCACTAATAAAATAACAACGTAATCTGTCCAAAAATGTACCTGCTGATAATGTATCAAGAGCAGGGCCACATGTAGGACACAATAACAAGTTGTTTGCTGTTAGATATATATAAAATGGTAAAGGCTCAATATATATAATCATGCAAAAGCCCTATATATAATCATGCAAAAAGCCCAACGCGTTTCACCCGGCCAAGGGGATCATCAGGGGCTAGGCACAGCAATTTAATCTTGCAAGCAAAGCAACAATGCCGTTGATGCGGCAAACATAAAATCATATATTTGATGATATCTGGTAAAGCGCCGCTGGTGCGGCAGCTATCCAATATACTGATAACACGTGGTGCAGCGTCGTTGATACACCAGCTATCCGATATATATGGTAAAGAACACCTTGATACACTAGTGTTAAAGAAACAGACCACAGCGATTATTCAATAAGCAAAGTAGCCCAGGATCAAATTTTGGCTGAAAGCTATATGTAGGCCTGAACGCCAGACCGGCGTGGGAGCCTGATACTTGCGCGTCCCGGTGGTAAGAGAGTGGCCGTCTCCGATGCCGCAAATGATGAAATGATTCCAGGCGTCCCTATGATAAGAACGTGACCGATGTCGCAGATGATAGGGTAGTTGCAGGGGGCACGATACGTGCTCCACTGCTCTATTTAAGCGTCAGCAAAGACAGCGTGCCGGAAGTACCGGTCACCTGCCGTGGTACATCCGGTCATGTGCCAACTGACGTGAAGGGGCCGGCCAAGGAGAAATATGTGCGTATCTAAGGACGCAGTATGTACTGAGGCAACAGTGCGGTCATGTGACCAGATCTGTGTCACATGATCGGACCGGCATAACGCTGTGGAAAGTTATTCAAAAAGGTATGGATAATGATTCAGTTAGTATAGACAAATCTTAGAGTGTAAACAAGGGTTAGGTGAAATGAATATTACACATATAACTTTGTTTGTAGAATTTTTATGTTTTATTCATCTTTCCGGATGGCTAATAAGCAATGGGAGGCAGAAGCAAAGGTTCCTGAAAATCAGGGATAGTGGGATAATGGGGTAGTTCAATGCTTCTGTTAATATTGATAAATATAGAAGTTTAAAAATAGCAAGGCTGCTAGTGCTCATCTTTAAATGAAACAGGTGAAATCTATAGCTTCATTTAGACCTTGGGGTGCTACCGTTCTCAATGTGTGAATCCATCGGCATTCTTTTTGTCTCAGTAGTTTATCTGTGTCCCCACCTCGTATGGAAGAACGAACCACTTCAATCACACTAAAGTCAATTATGTTCCCTCTGTCATTTTTATGTATGTTTTGAATGTGTCTGGGTATGGGTTTGTCTCTATTTTTTCTGATGTCCCCTATATGTTCCAAAATCCGAGTTTTAAAGGCCCTACATGTCTTGCCTATGTATCTCAGACCGCATTGACACTGGGCTAAATAGACCACCCCTGTGGTATTACAATTTGCAAAATCCCTGCAATAATAGACCCTCGATGTCCTTGAATCAGAAAAAGAGTTACCAATTCTGATGTATGTACAGGCTTTACAATGGCCACATCTGAACGTGCCTTTTTGACGAGATTGTAACCAAGTACTTCTTTGAGGTGGATCAAAATGGCTCTTGGTGAGTGTATCTTGTACACTCCGGCCTCTTCTAAATGTGACCAAGGGGTGCTCAGGAATTACTTTCTTCAGATCTGGGTCTAATTTTAGTAGGGACCAATAGCGCTCCAGAATCTCTCTCACAGCTCTACTGCCTGTGTCGTATGTACCAATCACCCTGAGTATATTCTCCGATTTGCGAGTATGGGGTTGGAGAAGAGTCAGCCTATCTCTTCTCCTAGCTTCAGTCCATGCCTCTTGAAGGGGTTTATTAGGATAACCTCTGTCATGGAATCGGGAGCAGAGCCGGCCTGCTTCCCGCTCAAATTCCGCCTCATTGGAGCAGTTTCTCCGTACCCGTAAAAACTGCCCCTTCGGGATGCCTTTCTTTAGGGGCAAAGGGTGAAAACTGCTCCAATGAAGGAGGCTATTTGATGCTGTTTCTTTTCTGAACAAGGTAGTTTCAAGTTGATTATTATGCCCCCTTTTAATGAGCACATCAAGGAAGGCCATTGAATCATGGGCTATAGAGTGAGTAAAAAAAAGCCCAATATGGTTATGGTTAAGTACGGTCATGAATTTTTCAAATTCAAGAATAGTGTCTTTCCATAATATAAAGATGTCGTCGATGTAACGGACCCAGAGTAGAATGGAATCCGTCCATCGACACATCGTATCAGAGAACACTACGGTATCCTCCCACCAGCCCAGGAGCAAGTTGGCATACGTGGGCGCACAGGGGCTGCCCATCGCTGTGCCCCTGAGCTGGTGGAAGAACTGGGAGTCAAAAACAAAATAATTATGAGTCAAAATAAATTGCAGTAGTTGGATTATGAAATTGTTATGAAGGTGAAATTGTACACCCCTGGAGTCTAGAAAGTGTTTGGTGGCTGAGGACAGTCCAGACAGAGAAGTGAGGCCACAGCCAGCAGGGCCGAAGCTGTTCCCGGCAGCGGGCAGTCGCGCGAAGCTCCCCCATCGAGGCCTCGTACTTCTGTGGTGTGGAGATTTTTTAATGTTTGTGCGGATGACAAACTGAGCGCGGTTTGCACACTCTGCCACTCAAAACTGAGTAGGGGCTCTGAGAAGAGCAATATGAGGCGTCATGCGGCGTCACTTGGAAGTCAAGCACTGGGCTGAGTGGGAGAGAGCAAACGCAATACAACCTGTGCCCGGTCTTGCTGCCACTGCCTCTTCCCCTTTGTTGTGTGCTGCCACTGCGGTCCAGACCTCCAGCCAGGACACCTCCACATCTGCCTCTGCCTCGGCTACTTTGGGGCCTTCTCCTTCAGCCTCCCCTTCCTCCGCCTCTTCGCCTGCACCTTCACACTCCTCGTCCCATCAACTGTCCATCTCGCAGGCGTTCGACCGCAGGCGGAAGTACGCCTCGAGTCACCCCCAAGCCCAAGCCTTAAACTGCCACATCTCCAAACTGCTGGCCCTGGAGATGTTGCCGTTTAGGCTTGTGGAGACGCAGGCCTTCCGCGACCTGATGGCGGCTGCCGCACCTCGCTATTCCGTCCCCAGCCGCCACTACTTTTCCCGGAGTGCCGTCCCCGCCCTGCACCAGCACGTGTCGCGTAACATCAGGCGGGCCCTGAGGTACGCAGTCAGCGCAAAGGTCCACTTGACCACCGACTCGTGGACAAGCGCTTGCGGCCAGGGACGATACATCTTTTTGACGGCACACTGGGTGAATGTTGTGGAAACGGGGACGGGGTCGCAAACAGAGACGGCCTACCTACCACCCCTGCCCAAGATTGCCAGCACGGGTTCTGATAAACCCCCCTCCTCTTCTTCCTCCTCCTCCTCTGCCTTAACATCGCCCTCAGCCGCTAGCTGGAAGCATTGCTGCACTGGCGCGAGGAGATGTCAGCAGGCAGTGCTTAAGCTCATCAGCTTGGGCGACAGGAAGCACAGCGCCCCAGAGGTGAGGGACGCCATATTGCAGCAGACGGAGATGTGGCTGTCGCCGCTGCAGCTAGGACCAGGCATGGTCGTGTGCGATAACGGCCGTAACCTGGTGGCGGCTCTGGAGCTTGCTGAACTCAATCACGTACCATGCCTGGCCCACGTTTTTAATCTGGTAGTCCAAAATTTTCTAAAGACTTACCCCAACCTGGCAGAGCTACTGGTGAAAGTGCGGCGCTTGTGCGCTCACTTTCGGAAGTCAACTGTAGCTGCTGCCAGCTAAAAAAAACTCCAGCAACGCCTCCATTTGCCTGAACATCGGCTGTTGTGCGACCTGCCGACTCGCTGGAATTCCACCTATTCCATGTTGGCCAGGGTGTGTGAGCAGCAGAGAGCATTGATGGAGTACCAGATTATGAATCCACGCGTGCCTCCAACTCAGCTCCCTCAGTTTGCCAACCACGAGTGGCCATGGATGGCAGACATATGCGATGTACTGCGTATCTTTGAGGAGTCCACCAAGAAGGTCAGCAGCGAGGACGCTATAGTGAGCGTAACCATCCCGCTCCTATGCGTCCTTAAAGAATCGCTCATCGCAATAAGGGAGAACGCATTGCACGCAGAGGAGACGGGGGTAGGAGGAGATGCAACGGAGCTACACAGTCAGACCACACTTTTGTCTACTTCACGGTGGCAGTTGCAGGAGGAGGAGGATGAGGAGGAGGACGACGTGGAGGTGGCTGTGGAAGAGGAGGAGGATGCTGGCGGCGAGGGTAGCAGTCAGGCTGTGTGCGTCCCATTGGTTCAGCGCGGATGGGGCGGAGAGGAGGCGGAAGAGGAAGAGGAGGAAATGGCAAGTGATCCTTCTGGTGGGGGCAGTGAGGTCATGCCTATTCAGAGTCTGGCACACATGGCTGACTTCATGCTGGGCTGCTTTTCCCGGGACACACGTGTTGTCCGGATAGTGGAGAACAAACTGTACTGGGTCTTCGCACTCCTGGACCCCCGGTATAAAGATAACGTCTCCTCTTTTATTCCGGTAGAGGAGAGGACAAATCGATTGCTGGAATACCAGAGGGAACTCGTGCAGAACATGATGGAGATTTTCCCACCCACCATCGCTGGCGGCAGAGAGGAGAGGGTCTCCAGAGTCCCTCAACATCCATCAGGCCCACAGCCACCAGGGGAACACTCTCCAAGGTGTGGGACACGTTCATGGCACCCCCTCGTGCAACTTCCATCACTGCGGGGCCCGCTATCAGCAGGAGGGACAAGTATCGGCGGATGTTGCGGGAGTACCTGGCCGACCGTACCCCTGTCCCCCCCGATCCATTGGCGTCCTACACTTACTGGGTCTCCAAGTTGGACACGTGGCTGGAACTGTCCCTGTACGCCTTGGAGGTGCTTGCCTGCCCTGCCGCCAGCGTGCTATCAGAAAGGGTGTTCAGCGCAGCCGGGGGCATTATAACCGATAAGCGCAGCCGCCTGTCAACCGACAGTGCCGAGAGGCTGACGCTAATCAAAATGAACAGCAAGTGGATTGACCCGGACTTTGCTTCTCCAACAGTGGAAAGCAGCCAAAAGTGAAGTGCCATCTGTATGAAGTGCCATTTCCTCCTCCACCTCCTCCTCCTCCTTAACCGCCGTAGATTTGCTCCATAAAAAAAAAAATAAAAAAATTTATGGCTCACCTCTTGGGCCTACAAACAATTTTTAAGAGGTCTCACCTCTTGGGCCTACAAACAATTTTTAAGAGGTCTCACCTCTTTAGCCTCCACACAATTTTTAAGACGTCTCACCTCTTTGGCCTCCACATAATTTTTAAGAGGTCTCACCTCTTGGGCCTCCACATAATTTTTAAGAGGTCTCACCTCTTGGGCCTCCACATAATTTTTAAGAGGTCTCACCTCTTGGGCCTCCACATAATTTTTAAGAGGTCTCACCTCTTGGGCCTCCACATAATTTTTAAGAGGTCTCACCTCTTGGGCCTCCACATAATTTTTAAGAGGTCTCACCTCTTGGGCCTACAAACAATTTTTCTCATGGCTCACCTCTTGGGCCTACAAACAATTTTTAAGAGGTCTCACCTCTTGGGCCTCCACATAATTTTTAAGAGGTCTCACCTCTTGGGCCTCCACATAATTTTTAAGAGGTCTCACCTCTTGAGCCTACAAACAATTTTTATCATGGCTCACCTCTTGGGCCTACAAACAATTTTTAAGAGGTCTCACCTCTTTGGCCTCCACATAATTTTGAAGAGGTCTCACCTCTTGGGCCTACAAACAATTTTTCTCATGCCTCACCTCTTGGGCCTACAAACAATTGTTAAGAGGTCTCACCTCTTGGGCCTACAAACAATTTTTATTATGGCTCACCTCTTGGGCCTTAATACAATTGTTAAGAGGTCTCACCTCTTGGGCCTACAAACAATTTTTAAGAGGTCTCACCTCTTGGGCCTATAAACAATTTTTATTATGGCTCACCTCTTGGGCCTTAATACAATTTTTAAGAGGTCTCACCTCTTTGGCCTCCACTTAATTTTTTCGAGGGCTCACCTCTTGGGCCTCCACTTAATTTTTTCGAGGGCTCACCTCTTGGGCCTCCATATAATTTTTTCGAGGGCTCACCTCAAGCTAACTTTGCGCACTCATTAAAATATTTTCACAACAAGGACCTAAGAGCCCTCGATGGGAGAGCTTTGTGTGGGGGCCTGTTATAGGGAAGAGATGCGGCCCTGCGGGCTCTAGCCTGCCTTCTCCATGAGCCTCTGGCCAGCCCACGGCCTCTTCCTGCCTTTTGTTTTCCTACGCATCCCTCAACATCCCCACTGCTTTACCTGCTAGACATGACACTGGGCCAGGTCGGGTCACTGACATCTCAAGCGCCAACAATTTGGGCATTTTAAGGCTTCTGCATGTGTTTGAGTTGTTTTTACATTTTAAAGAAGACATGTCTGACCACATCTCACACACACACAATGACAATTAGGGGTGGGGTCTATTTGCTTTCCTCTTTGCCTATGCCATCTGTGGTTGTCATAGGCAACGTGATTTCAAGGGGTGCAGAATTTTATCTTCTTTTTTGTCTAGTTTGGCTTGGGGTCCATGGCAATGTAGAGGAAAGAAGGTTTCCTTGTATGGTCTCACTTTACAGAGAGGTTACATTGTCTTTGGAGTGTATTGTTGAGAGGCTGTGATAGTGGCGTAATAGTGCGACTTGGGCGCGTTATATGCACCCAGACATGCTTCCCCTGCTGTCCCAGTTGCATTCCAGCAGTGTTGGCATCCTTTTCTGAGGTTTCAGGGTGGACTTGGTGACCTCCAAGTGGTCGAATTGAGATTTCCAAGTGGCGAGCATTTTTTTCCCATAGACTTTAATGGGATTCGATATTCGGTCGAATAGTCGAATTTCGCGGTCTATTCGAATCGAATTTCGAACTTTCGAATATTTCACTACTCGATCATCTCTAGTAAACATCAACATTGATCTGCGGAACCAGGGAAAATTCTCACAAGCCTGAATGGGAAATAGTGCCACCTAGAAATAAGTTTATGATAAAGTCTCAAAAGGTTAGAACACCGTGTGGCCTTAAAAGACCAGGGAAACGCAGACTGTCATCCCTCTGGTCAAAAGATGAGATGTAGTTCAATAAATGCGACATTTGTATGACGGAAACGGATGTCATATTTTTCCCCAGATGATCTTAGATCCCTGATCGGTCACCCATAGAGAAGGTTAGAAATCTAACAGGGTACAGTAAGGCCCCATTCACACGACCGTATGAATGGGGCCATATCTATTCCGCAATATTACGGAATAGATGCGGCCCCATTCACCTCTATGGGAGCGGGCAGCCGTGACACAGAGCCAGCTCTGCATAAAAAGATAAAGCATGGCATTTTAAATGGGGCACCCGGCAGTGTGTTCTGCAGCGCTGCATTATTGCGGACCCACAATAATACGGCCGTCTGAATGGGCCCTAACTGCCACTTTATCAGGAAATCTCTAATAAGCATATAGTCGTAATGCCTGTCTTCCAGTAAGTTTTCAGCTAGCTGAAGCTCTGAGAATAATTTAAGGTAAGAACACATAAATCAGTCAGTTTAGGAATTAGGATTTCAAGTATATCTATTGGAAGAAAAACTGTTTCCCTGTTAGTAAGGAGAAGATCACTGCAAAGAAGATCTAACCATGCCAATATAGAAGCATGTGGGTCATGTATATATACCAGTAAGAGACTAAGAAGGGATGTCCTACCAGTAAAGTGGTTGGCTACTTTCTGGTTGGATGGATTGCAGGGTGATCGTAACGATAGAAACAAGCAGTGTATAATCTGATGGAAAAATAAATCCAGCAAGCAAAGGAAGCAATATGGTTAATAACAATACATTAGTAAGTGTCTTATATTAACTTTCTCTCGATGATAAAGGCCATTTGCTGAAGTGAGACAACCCCTTTAATCTTTGTCTTTGTATATCTTTGTATATATCTTTTATCGTGGCTTAGTAGACTCTTTATGATCTAAGTCTATTTTTTTCCAAACTCAATAATACACTAAGTGAATCCTCAACTTTTATCATCATACTCTTTGCGCATCCAAAACTAATAAACCTTTAAACACGGGGGTCCTTTTTATAAATACAGAGTTTGAAAACCTCTACCGTAGACAAATATTTCTAAGAAAATATAATGGATACCTCCAGCTGCCACTAGAGGGGGCTGAGGAGATTATTGGATTCACTGCATTAATAGTTTGCAGTAAACTCCCTCTAGAGACAGCAAAAAGTATTGCATTTATGTCTATGAAGGGGATTTGGAGCAGCTGAAAAAAAAAATAGAATTCAAGGCTGGGTCTTCATTTTTAAAACACCACAGCTTAACGAGACAAGTTTTTCTTTGCAGGTACAATGAATGTGTTTTTTTTTTTTTTTAACTTGAATAGAAATACAATGTAAAATTCCACAATACATTGCAGAATATTTCTGCAGTTTTAAAAGAAAAGTCTATTTACTTGGTTGTTCTCAGCCCCATATTCTTTATCAGTTATCTATGTCATTTGAAGTTATCATTTTGTAAAAAGATAACACTTGTGTAATGAGATTAAACTGCATAATCTGCGGAGCATGGTTTACGAATCCTTATCGATACGATGGAGCACCGAGGCTATTATGTGTTGATAAGAAAATGAATTAAGATACTTCTAAGATGTGAAGAAAAGTGGAACAGACAATGCTGTGAGGGGTTAGAACCTATAGAAAAAAAATGAGGATTTTGTTGTGTTTTTCCTCTTATTCACATAGGTTTTTTATGTATGAAATGTCCTTCTTGAAGTCTAACAATATCAAACTGATCAAATGTCTGCACCTGAAGAATAGAAAACGTATCCAAGTAGGTACTCTTTCAAAGCAATATGGTAAAATATAGAAAGAAATGTTCATATTATCACTAGAGATGAGCAAATTATAAAAAAATTCGACAGACCCTTATTTCTGATATTTAAGGACTCTATACTGACAGGGAGTGTTCCACAGGATTGGCGCATAGCAAATGTGGTGCCAATATTCAAAAAGGGTCCAAAAACAGAGCCCGGAAACTATAGGCCGGTAAGTTTAACATCTGTTGTGGGTAAACTGTTTGAGGGTTTTCTAAGAGATTCTATCTTGGAGTACCTCAATGAAAATAAGCAAATAACTCCATATCAGCATGGCTTTATGAGGGATAGTCATGTCAAACCAATTTAATCAGTTTCTATGAGGAGGTAAGTTCTAGACCGGACCGCGGCGACTCAATGGATGTCGTATATTTGGACTTCTCCAAAGCGTTTGACACGGTACCACATAAAAGGTTAGTATATAAAATGAGAATGCTTGGCCTGGGAGAAAATGTCTGTATGTGGGTAAGTAACTGGCTCAGTGATAGAAAACAGAGGGTGGTTATTAATGGTAGATACTCAGATTGGGTCACTGTCACTAGTGGGGTACCACAGGGGTCTGTATTGGGTCCCATTCTCTTCAATATATTTATTAATGATATTGTAGAAGGCTTGCACAGTAAAATATCAATTTTTGCAGATGACACTAAACTGTGTAAAGTAATTAACACAGAGGAGGACAGTGCACTGCTACAGATGGATCTGGACAGACTGGAGGCTTGGTCAGAAAAGTGGCAGATGAGGTTTAACACTGACAAATGTAAGGTTATGCATATGGGAAGGAATAATGCAAGTCACCAGTACATACTAAATGGTAAAGCACTGGGTAACTCTGACATGGAAAAGGACCTAGGAATTTTAGTGAACAGCAAACTAAGCTGCAGAAATAAGTGTCAGACAGCTGCTGCCAAGGCCAATAAGATAATGGGTTGCATCAAAAGGGGCATAGATGCCCGTGATGAGAACATAGTCCTGCCACTTTGCAAATCACTAGTCAGACCACACATGGAGTACTGTGTACATTTCTGGGCTCCTGTGAACAAGGCAGACATAGCAGAGCTGGAGAGGGTTCAGAGGAGGGCAACTAAAGTAATAACTGTAATGGGTGGACTACAGTACCCAGAAAGATTATCAAAATTAGGGTTATTCACTTTAGAAAAAAGACGACTGAGGGGAGATCTAATAACTATGTATAAATATATCAGGGGTCAGTACAGAGATCTCTCCCATCATCTATTTATCCCCAGGACTGTGACTGTGACGAGGGGACATCCTCTGCGTCTGGATGAAAGAAGGTTTGTACATAAACATAGAAGAGGATTCTTTACGGTAAGAGCAGTGAGACTATGGAACTCTCTGCCTGAGGAGGTGGTGATGGTAAGTTCACTAAAAGAGTTCAAGAAGGGCCTGGATGTATTTCTGGAGGGTAATAATATTACAGGTTATAGTTACTAGAGAGGGGTCGTTGATCCAGGGAGTTATTCTGATTGCCTGATTGGAGTCGGAAAGGAATTTTTCCCCCTAAAGTGAGGAAAATTGGCTTCTACCTCACAGGGGTTTTTTTTGCCTTCCTCTGGATCAACTTGTAGGAAAACAGGCTGAACTGGATGGACAGATGTCTTTTTTCGGCCTTACAAACTATGTTACTATATTACTATGTATTTGGCTGCTTCACAGAATTCTACAGAACAATTCGCTTTGTGACGAATTACTTCATCACGAAGCTCATTTCTTTTAAATTGTGCGTGCAATACCACATCATTGTACCCCTTAGATGTCTCTTTCATCACATTTGATATGAATGGGAGCCTAAAATTCAAGAAAAAAAAAATAATAAAAATTATATATATATTTACCTAATCCATTTGCTCGCGATGGCTGCCGCAATCTTGAAGATCTGGCGCAAAATCTTGTGTGGTCCTTGATGATCACCATACACAGGATTTTGTATGAGATCTTCAAGCAAGATGGCGGCTTGCCTGTTGCGAGCAAATGGATCAGGTAAATGGATCACCACTACTTGAGGTAAAATTGATTAAATACGGTGAAGCACAAGGAAATTTGGCTTTGCGCCAAATCAAATTTATTCGCCCAACACTAATTATCCCTTATGTAGATCTGGATGGAAATGCTCACAGTTCATACAGCACAAAAACTTAACAATTACCAGTCAAAAAACACATTAGGCCTCCAGTTTAGTACCAAAGCGCAAAAAATTGGAATTCAACATCAGTGTCGGACTGGGGTACCTAGGGCCCATCAGTAAAATTTATTTTGGGGGCCCACCATACGGATACATTCAAATATAATAAATCATTTAACAAGTTTTTTATATGAACATCGGCTGGTTGAGGTTGTGTACATTGAATATATGTATGTAGTTCAGTAAGTCTACTGTGCTATGTGCCACTGGTGAAGGGGGTGGGAGACTAGGGGCCCACCTTGCTCAGGGGCCCACCAGGCGATTCACCTGTACCCCTGTGGGCCAGTCCAAGTCTGTTCAACATAACAAAATCATGATATGTCCCATCCCATGCCATATTATGACGGTATTTAAAAGTACTGTTTTACTGTGGGACAACTAAGTATCGCCTTCAAGTTCCTCATGTATTACCATTAAATAGCATGTCCTTTTTGGTCATCCTGATGACTAGCTCCGTGACCTCTTTACGATGCTGTGAGTTGGTCACATGATCCCTCAGCCACCAGCAGACAGGGATGCAATTTATTAGTTATGTTTTTTTGAAGGGAGTTTTCCAAATTTAGACTTGCTCCATAATTATTCCACAGGAAATTTTTAATTAAAACAGAAATGTCAGGATTGGTAAGTTTTGGGGGTCTAGGTTTGGTAATATGTAGATTAAAGGGGTGTGCCGCTTTTAAAAATGATGTGCGAATGGCTTAGCTGCATTATAGTTTAACACGTACTGTCTGTGGCAGAAATGATTCTAGGTTACTCCAGCTCCACATCTATACAGTGAACATGTGGTTGTATCTCCTCCTTCCCTTTCTGTAGTACCAGATGTCACAAAATGATTGCCTCTTATTTCCATTGCTTGCTTGCTTTTAGCTCCCTCTTTTTCTGAAAGGATCCTGTCTTATCAGGCAGGCAAACTTACTCCCACGGAGAGCACCAAACCCGCTGTCCCTGCCTACTTGCAGAGCAAGCCTTAAATGGCAAGTCCACAACTGGTCGACTGTCCGTATGCTGGTAAATGCAGGGAGCCAAACCAAACTATAACCCAAAACACACAGATAAGGTTCGTACAGAAATAGGTCACAGCCAGGAGGTCAATATAGTACCAAATCACAGAGCAGAGGGTGGTCAGAAAAAGCCAAGTCAAGGGTCAAAACCAGACGAGATATAGGGTACAAAATCACTAATCAGATAGAGGTCCAAGTCAAGCCAAAGTTAAATCCAAATAGCAACAATCCAAGAATGCACAATAACAACCAGAGCACAGCAAGGAAAAACCTATAACTGGCAAGGTTGTACTGCCAGCAGGTGATTTAATTAGAGCACAGAGTCCCTGGATCAGAACCTGATAGGTCCAGAGACTCGGCGCCCAATTGGACCAGAAAACAAGCAGTCCTGAGATAGACAGGCTGAGCTGTTGCTCAGCCTGCATCATAACATACAGAGGTGATACATATAACTACTAATCTCCCCCAGCAAGCATGTGTGCTAGCATCACCAGGCAGCCTGGCTAAAGCAAGCAAGCTGGTGACAGATCCTGTTTCAAATGCCAAGAAGCAGATAATGCAGTGAGCAATAGAATGGTAGAACAGTGCACAAACTAATAATAATAATAATAATAATAATAATAATAATAATAATAATAATAATAATAATACACATTGTTAAAGAAGAGCATATAGACAGCTATAAATATTAACTATGTCTGCTATGTCAGCATATGACAGTGATGCCTACTGCAAGCCCTAGCAGCATCAAAACAAATGAGCAACACAGACTTTGTCAGGAAAACAAAACTAGAAAAAATAACTACTCTTTATATATGCGGGAACCAACTGGTGAGTATTAATCACAGAATGTTTTTTTTAATACATTTTATTGGCTCATAAAACATCTTATACTCCTTGCGGTTTACATTGGTGAAGTGGTTAAAAGGGTTTGCCAGGATTTGACTATTAATGGTCTATCTTCAGGATGTGCCTCAGTATCAAATCAGTGCACATCTCCGTCCATTTTGTAGTAGATGGAGCTTGGGACCCAGAGCTATGTGGCAACAATTGATCAGTGGGGAGTCAGTTTTGATAGGCCAACAGTAGCAAAGTCCTTTTTAGCCCCTTCCCAACTTTTGTCATGCATGTATGGCTTAGCGGTAAGTGACTCCCTGACCCGCACCATACATAACCTTTGCTGTGTTACAGAAACATGGATTAAAATGGAAAAGCGGAACAAAAAGTAACGTTTTGAAATTTCACCTTCATTTTACTTGCCTTGTTCACACGTCAGTTATTTGATCAGTTATTTCCATCAGTTATTGTGAGCCAAGACGCTTGGAAAGAATTACACCTGTTCTGTGTTTTTGACCCATACCTAGTTTTGGCTCGCAATAACTGATGGAAATAACTGACCAAATAACTGAAGTGTGAACAAAGCTTAATTAACAAAGTTTATAATATCAGTTTTGAATAATGTGAGGGCTGTAGTTTCTAAAATGCAGTGATTTGTGGATGGTTTCTATTGTGTAAGCACGTCAAAATCTCTTTAAAAATGAATTGGTACTACAAAATGTGGGTTTTAGACATTTTTCATGGAAATTTGAAATATTGCTTGTAAAATTGCTTGTAAGCCTTTTAAAATCCTAAATAATATAACATTTTCAAAATGATGCCAACATAAAGTAGACATGTGGTGAATATTAATAACTGTTTTAGGAGGCATCACTGTCTTAAAAGCAGAGAAATTCAGAAATATAGAATATAGCAAATTTTTACAAAATTAGAATTGTTTTTATAAATAAAGGTAAAACATATTGACTCAAATTTACTATTACTATGAAGTATGATGTGTCAGAAGTAAACAATCTTAGAATTGCTTGGATAAATAAAAGTATTTCAAAGTTCTTATCACATAAAGTGATACATCAGATTTGCAAAATTAGGCACGGTTAAGAAGGTGAAAATTGGCAAGGTTCTCAAAGGGTTAAGGATAATATATCTATCAACGTGTAAGAAAATAAAGGGCTGCAGTGTACAGTATATTGAATATAAATATAAATAGGTTCAGATGTCTGTGCTAATCAGGGGACAGCATTTAGTCAGGTCTTTCTGATCAGAAGGAACAAACACCATTCTGTGTGCATCTAGGGATGCACTAGGACAGGGGTGGCCAACCTGTGGCTCTTGAGCCGCATGCGGCTCTTTGCCTCTTCAAGTGTGGCTCTTTTGGTGGAGCTGGGAAGCAGTCAATCTGGCTCACTCTCCACCCCATGCTCAGATCTCCTTTCCTAAATGAGCACTGTTACTACTCTGCAGCTCCAGCTCACTCTCTACTACATTCTGATGCGCACAGTATCAGAACGTGGTATGTGGAGACGCGCGATATCACCAGGCGTTGTACGCATCAGGTCACATTGGAGAGCGTGTCAAACCTGCAGAGTAGAAGGTGCCCGAACAGGGGAGGTAGGAGATTTTTCTACATTATAGAACTGAGCATGGGGAATCTAATCTGAGCATGGGGAATCTAATCTGAGCATGGGGAATCTAATCTGAGCATGGGGTGGGGTCTGATCTGAGCATGGGGGTCTGATCTGAGCATGTGGGGGTCTGATCTGAGCATTGGGGGGGTCTGATCTGAGCATGGGGGGGTCTGATCTGAGCATGGGGGGGTCTGATCTGAGAATGGGGGGGATCTGGTGTGAGCATGAGCAGTCTGGTGTGAGCATGAGAGTCAGACCTGAGCATGGGGGGGTCTGGTGTGAGCATGGGGTGTCTGGTGTGAGAATAGGGGGATCTAGTGTGAGCATGGGGGGGTGTCTGGTGTGAGCAAGGAGGGGGGGTTCTGGTGTGGGCATGGACGGGTCTAATCTGAGCATGGGGGGGTCTAATCTGAGCATGAGGGTCAGACCTGAGCATGGGGGGGTCTGGTGTTAGCATGGGGGGTCTGGTGTGAGCATGGGAGGGTCTTGTGTGAGCATGGGAGGGGTCTGGTGTGAGCATGGGAGGGGTCTGGTGTGAGCATGGGAGGGGTCTGGTGTGAGCATGGGAGGGGTCTGGTGTGAGCATGGGAGAGGTCTGATTTGTGTTAAGGATCATATTTTAGGTCAGAAGAGGATTGGGGGTCTGATTTAGGAGTCTGATCTGAGGTCTGATGAAAAATATTATTTTTATTTTTTTTCTCTGCTAACGAAAGATAAGATCACATGAAAAATATTTTTTTCTTATCTTTCTCCACTAAAACCTAGGTGCATCTTATAGGGCGAAAAATACAGTGACTCTTGTGCCAATGTATAGCTTGTGGCTCCTGGTAGTCATACGTTTTTTTTCCTGGCTCTTTGTGTCTGTAAGTTTGGCCACCCCTGCACTAGGATATGGTTTTGGCTGCCTTTGACAATCAACAAAAGAAGATTCATAAGCCATTAGTATAGCTACTAGGGACGCTATAGGGAGAGTATATAGACAGAATAGGGAGATAAATCTATCTAGATAGAGTTTTATCAGGGAAAGCTTAGTTAGCATAGAGGTAGTGGTTACTCTGAGTTGTGTGGAGTTTCACAGTTTATACAATTTGATGGCAACTAAGATCTGCATTATAAGCTAATTTTGTTCAGGATATGGACAACCAGTCAGCTTTTTTATGTTTCAGGTTTATATAGTTCACAGGTTTACTGCCACACCCCAAAAGCATACATTTTGTTTTAAACACTGAGCAATTGCCCTTTTATCTAAAAATCTGTTTCAGTTTACCGTTTGTAATTGGCTATTTTCAGCACATTTCAGTACATCAATATACACATGTTATTGAACACATTGCATTACTGAAAGATAGCATTCAGTTACCTCAAAGTTCCAAAGGCATTTTACTACAATAATGCCAATAGTATATCTGTTTTAGTGAACATGTTGTATTACTTTCTTTTTTTCTGCAAAACTGCATTATTGATACTGTAAATTGCCAATACCAGTGTGCAGTGTTTTTGTAGAAGGGAGGAACATTTAATTGTGCCTCTGTCTTTCAATTACAGGAAAACTGCTTGCATTTTTGTTTCAATTTAATAATATGTGTACCAAACCTGTGACCAAAGTCAGAATGTGAGTAGCGCAGCAGTATCATCACCAGTCATAAGGTCAGTAGTAGTAGTAGCAGTAGACCACAGTTCTTTCTGGCTTCCGAAAGGCATCACATTATTAGTGAGGGCAAAGAAGATAAGATTGTGGAGTGGATGGCTCACTCCTCAAAGACACAGCAGGATGATGCCGAGGTCTAGCACCATGCCTTGGAGTCTTGTGGACCCAGAAAAGTCTTTCACTTGCATTATCTCAGTCTTAAACGTCACCACCTAGTGAGGAGGCTTCTTTTTTCCTAAGAAGGGTCAACAAAACATATGTCGTATAGAAAATACTCAATATTGTTGATGACTTGTCAGTGTTTGGACTGCCATGAGGGGGAGGTTCAGGCAGAGGCGGGGGACTTTATGCATAGCTGTGTTGTTGCTATCATGGTAGTAATGGCACCTGTAGCCAACTCCTAACCTCATAAACACTCATTTAAGCCATATTTTTATCAGATTCATAATAATTTAGTTATAATGAGTGTTTATGAGGTACTGCTGCTTAAACAGATAATTTTTACAGGCTTTTTCAGAACAAGCCACTGTTTCTTCTGACATTTGTATATTTATAAACAGAAGCAGGGATCATTAAGCCTATATTCACACAACGGTGTCGTGTTTCGCGGTCCACAAATTGTGATTTTGCGATTTTGCAGATCTGCAAAACATGAATGTCGGTTGGGTGCATTCCAGAATTTGCAGAACGGAACGGCCGCCCATTATAGACATACCTATTCTTGTCCATAAAACGGACAAGAATAGGACACATTCTATTTTTTTGCATCTTTTGCGGCCCCGTTGAAGTGAATGTGGCTCTGATGAAGACCCAAACAAGGGTTGTGTGAATGAGGCCAAAAGAATAATTTTTGGATGCTTGGCCCCAACAAAACACAGTTTTTTCTGATAACACCATTTGTGTCGACTTCCAGTCTGTCCATTGACTATAAAGGTCCTGGTAGTGGATCTCTGAATGGACATTTTAAAACGTCCCTGAGCTTTGCCCCCAGTGCGCATCACCTTTACATAGAAGCTCCGTGACTCAGCTGCCTCCTGACAGCCAAGAACATGGAGCTTTAACCTGAGACCTTTTTTCCTGGTCTCCAGGCTTTTGATCACTCTGACAAGCTGTCAAAGTGATCACAAATGCTTGTACTATCTCCCTCTCATTACTGCCGGTCACAGAGCAGTTTACAACTACATATGGGGTGTTTCTCCAAACTTCAGAATCAGGAAAATAAGTATTCAGGTTTGATTTGCTGTTTATCCTTGCTATCTTATGGGAAAAATGAATTAAAAATTAAAAATCTGCGAAAAAATATATATATTTTTAAATTTCACCTTCCTGCTGTTTTCATTTTTGTGGGAAATCTAAAGGGTTAACAAACTTTGTAAAATCAGTTTTGATTACATGGGGGACTGTAGTTTCTAAAATTTATGGGAGGTTTCTATTATTTAAGCCCCTCAAAGTCACTTTAGAACCGCAAAGGTCCTTTAAAATTAACTATTGGAAATTTTCAGGAAAATCTTAAAAATTACATCTAAAATCCGAAGCCTTCTAATGTCCTAAAAAAATAAAATTACATTTCCAAAAGTATGCCAACATAAAGTGGACATATGGTGAATGTTCATTAATAACAATTTTATTAGATATCCCTATGCAACTTAAAAGCAGAGAAATTCATATTTAAAAAATTGTGATTTTTTTCAAAATTTTCAGTAAAGTAAGAGTAAGTAAAAGCGTTCCAGATTTATTACCACATAAAGTGACACATGTCAGATTTGCAAAATTAGGCCTGGTCAGCAAAGGGGTAAATTCAGGATTAATAAAATTTTCAGAGGTTTCTGAAACCTTATTTTACAATTGAGACCCATAGATAAAGCTGCTCCAGTGCTGGCCAAGAAAAAAAAACGTATGTAATATGTACGTAACAGCGAGGCATCCATTGCCCTATTATCAGAAAGAGTGTAATTTAACGAGACTGTTTCAGGCTGCTGTATAGGAGATTTCCTAATGATAGGTGGGAATTAAAATACATAAAGACGGAACAGGGAGGAACAATAGGCTTAATCAGAACACTGGATTCATGAGTCAGTGCAGCTTTTAATCCATTCCCTGATTAATCTCCTCAGGAGGTGCCAACCTAATGACTTGGTATCTACGGCTCTTACTGGTGCACCATAAATGCTATTTCACAATATAACATTTCATACTCCCACTCACTTGTATAATTCTATGTAATCCAACATAATATTATAAATTTTAATTCTCCGCTCCCAAGACAGACGCAACATTTCTCAATAGAAGTAGGTTTAATTAAATCATTATCTGGATTACAAACACCGTAAGATATTTTTGATAGCATATTTTGGTTTTTGTTCATTTTACCTTTTTTTTTTTTTTTTACCTGTTTAAAACAAACCTCCACCTTCAGACCAACTTTAGGCTACTTTCACACTTACGGTAGCCTTCTCTGGTAGTCTGTTCCAGCAGGGGAACAGCCTGCCAGATCTGTGCTACCGCTAGAACAGCCTGCCAGAGAAGGCTACCGCTAGTGTGAAAGTAGGCTTAAAATGACTCCATCAAAATTTTTCATTAAATAGTAACAGCCTAATTTGTCATTATTTATTTAGATAGTTTTCTAGTTTTATATTTTGAAGTCACTGTCCTGGTTCTTGAAAGGAGTCTGTCTCCTCCAAAATTAGTTTCAAAGTAAGCATACTGCTCTGTAGTATAGGGACCCAGAAACATAACCTTACCTTTCTTATAAAAATCTGGTCCTCTAACAAGTAGAAATACGTCTTTTTATTTTTGTGCATGTAAGGTTTTCAGTGCACTGTGGGTGGGGGACTAATCTGTTTGCACCATCACTCCTCTATAATAAAGCTCCTTGTCTCCCCCTCTTGTTTTACTGACACAGGGAAAACTAGGTCGCCCCACCCCGTCATTGAACCCCTCAGATGCTGCGTTCAACGCTGGACACAGCATCTGACAGTCACATTGAGGCCTTTTAGGGGTTAAAAACAAAAAAATACACACTCACCTCATCCATTTCCTCACGAGAGGCCGCCGCGGTCATTTTGATTGAAGAAAGCGTGCCGAATCTTGCGTACACTGACTTGATGATGTCACCACGTCATCATGCTAGCTGGGTGCAGTGACCAGTTACATGTCTACTCAGGCAAAATTTGGGCGTTTCTTCAATCAAGAAGGCCGCAATGGCCTCTCCAAGAGCAAATGGATGAAGTACTGTATGTATTTTTTTTTTTTCATTTTTACCGCCATTTCAGGAAAATGGATCCATTACCACGAAACGTGGGGAAATTTGATTTAATGACGAATCACATTTTTCCTGAAATTCGGATCAAAGATCACTTTGGATACTTCAATTCGCTATCCATGAACATTATAATGAGCAGCGCAAACACTTCCTACTCCTGGTCATGTAGCACTGAAGCAGCCATGACACTAAAATTCCAGAAAGGAGTGGCACTTTTAAGGTGGGTGTGCTTTGCCACCATCTTACGCTCATAATTTGGAACTACAGGCACTCTCCGTGCTGCCATATTGTGCAAAGCTTGGATAATGCATCCATTGTACGGCATCTAGTGGAACGTACCACAGTATGAAATTTGTCTATGTCACTATATGAAATCTGAGGCACCATGAGATACAGTATGAGCTTAGAGTCTTGTAGGCACTTGGGGTGGGATTCAAATGTTTAACAAAAGGTTCTCTACTCAATGGCGGACAAGTGGCGTCATGACACATGTTTACATATACATCTCATATATGAAACACATATACACAGAAATACACCATACACATGGTACGCATACATAAATACACCACATATACACTACACACATACCACCCAACTTTTAAAAATCCTAAGGAGCTAAATTATGGAATGGAACCACTCATCTCCAGCTGACAGCCGGTTCTGTTACTTTAACAACCGGTTCTGTAGAACCTGAGAGAACTGGCTGAATCCCATGCCTGTTGATCCATCATGGCCTAAGGAAGAGCATTGTGCACAGAGCCTGTACAGCTCCTACATACAGCCTCGATATGAAATTGGAGGCATATGGAGGTACAGTAGAGGCCAGGGGAGTCGCTTAAAGGGGTTGTCACTTCAGTAAATTGTATTTATCATGTAGAGAAAGTTAATACAAGCCACTTACTAATGTATTGTGATTGTCCATATTGCTTCCTTTGCTGGCTGGATTCATTTTTCCATCACATTATACACTGCTCATTTCCATGGTAACAGACCACCCTGCAGTCCAGCAGTGGTGGTCGTGCTTGCACAATATAGGAAAAAGCACAGGCCTATGTGCGCTCCCATGGTCCCGGCCTCCAGAGAGGCTGATGCTTTTTCCTACAGTGTGCAAGCGTGACCACCACTTATGCATTGCAGCGTGGTCTGTAACCATGGAAACGAGCAATGTATAATGTGATAGAAAAAAAAATCCAGCCAGCAAAGGAGGCAATATGGAGAATCACAATACATTAGTAAATGCCTTGTATTAACTTTCTCTACATGATAAATGCAACTTACTGAACTGAGACAACCCCTTTAAGGCTCATGGTCCCTGGTGCAAGAATTCAGCTTGGGCCCCCCTTCCCTCAGTGCTTTGTGGCCAGGGGCAGGGACTTTCTTTGGGCTCCTCAGGCTCCTGGGCCCGGTAACGACTGCTACCTCTGCATCCCCTATAGCTACGCCCGTGGAAGAGGCTCATGGGCCTCTATGGCAGCCCTGTCCATAAGCATCAAAGCACAGTTTCTGTAAAGCATTTCCTAAATTTCACAATGCAAGACAAAAAAACACCTCTGAAATAAGAACATCTAATCAATGAATCCAAAGTCAAAGCCTGGACATTGTGATTATAATGGGATATCAGCCAAAGAGCTGTCTACATAAGATGTGGAGCTTTGAGATGGTGAGACACGGCTGTTTTATGCAAATCAGGCTACAAATAGAAGGAATGCTTATTAGCATATAAATGAGTTAGGTTTCATAGACACGTAGCAGGTTCATTCATACTGATATAATATGCAAGAACTTAATTCGACCCTTCCCGACCAGACGACCCATCACTAAACAGGTCTCACATCTTTATACTATCACTGGCAAGATGACTGTTCTCACTACTGATCAGAGTTGGGCAAAAAATTTAAAGGGACAGTGCCATGTGAATATTTTTTTTATTTTTAAAAAAGTTGGGTGGTGTCTAGATATAATTCACTCCATGGATTCAGCTTCCTGTCCTGGCTCTCTCACTTCCTCCATTAACTGGACTTTCAGCACAGCAGACAGTCTCACTTGACTTTTTCAGTCAGACCATCACTCTGACCAGTGACTCGATTAGAGCATCACACATTACACTGACAAGTGCACGTCTCTTCTGTGGACATCTTTATCTAGGCCTATCAAGAGAACAATACAGATGTCATACTGGTATCCTAATCCTACAAATCTAATATTTTGCTAGCAGATACCATCTTTCCCTAGCAGCAGCAGTGAAATAACAATGGGTTACGCAACAACTTATTTGTGCTGACTGCTAGGTAAGGACAAGACATTGCATTTAAATTTCGATGACATGACATTGCTAAAATGAAAGGAAAAACAGACAAAAATTATTAAAAGAACAGCTTTCTATAAATGTTGAGGTAAAAAATACCCCTTTCTGAAAGAGGTGTCCCTTCAAAGACAACCCAAATATATCATTAAATTCTCCATTATTTCCTGGATGATCATGTTTGCGTGTCCTAATGTAAAATATGGGCCCTAATGTAAAATATGTAACAGGGCCCCCGCCTACCATGTGTCATTTATAATACTGGTGGCATACCCCCTCAAGCACCGGGGCAGGTACAACAGCCATCTCTGCAGCCCTTATACCTATGCCTTTAGTAGACATCAGAGAAATTAGTAAAATCTCTAGTAACATATGATACATTACTACTGCTACTAATCATAGTAATAATAATACTGTAGATAATAGAGTGATAAATTATAGGTAGTTTATCATTAAGAGAAACAAAATAAGAGTATTGCAGGTTTGATACCTTTTAATGACTAACAAAAATAGAAGTAATGATGTTACATAGCGAGCTTTCATCTGGCGTACTACACGAATATATGAAGAAACAGCAATATATATACAATAAGAAAAGAGACATGGGGGAAGGGGTGAATGAACATTTTAAAAACAATAGAATTTCAAAGATCTTGAGAATGAGTCCTTAAAGGGGTTCTCCGGGAATTAAGAAAATGAAAATGCTTAAATATTAATTTATTATAAATATATTCCCAAATGCCTTTCATTAGTTATAATGGCTTGTTTTGTCTGGGGAGCAATCATCAGGGAAAACAAAATGGCCGCCGTCCTATTAGTACAGACAAAACCTGTCCTAAACACACAGCAGGACAAGCTACTTCACAACACTGAGGTAAAGAGATGCCTCCTCCTCCTCTCTGCTCTGCTTGTCAGGGATGATCCTGACTATAGTTTAACATGATATTTCGCTGAATCTTTGTGGGAATGGAGTTCATGAGGCAACATGAAGTACAGAGAGGACGGTCAGGATAGACTGTGGTAATGGAGACTGCATACCCGTGCTAATGCTCATTAGCCTCATCTGCTCATGAACTCCATTCCTACACAGATTCAGCAAAAGATCTGATCAGCTGTATTCAGGATCATGATTCCTGACAAGAGCAGAGAGGAGGATGAGGCAGCTCTTTACCTCAGTATTGTGAAGTAACTTGTCCTGCTGTGTGATTAGGACAGGTTTTGTGTGTATTAATAGGACAGCGGCCATTTTATTTCTCCTAATGATTTGCTCCCCAGACTTAACGAGCCATTATAACTAATGTAAGGTATTTGGGAATATATTTATAATGAAGTAATATTTAAGTATTTTTATTTTCTTAATTCCTGGAGAATCCCTTTAATTATCTTATGGATAAGGGGTATATTGGGGACAGATCCGTTTGGTGTCACACACTAGTCACATACCAGTGTGTGACACCCAACGGATCCGTCCCCATTGACTTACAGTCGGGAGAGGACGGATCCGGATGGCTGCGGGCAGGGGAGCGCAGGGGATCCGAGCATTGAACCGCTCGTTACGAGCAGGTTCGCTCATCTCTAGTAACCACTAGTGTTGAGCGAGCACCTCTGTGCTCGTATGCTCAGGTGCTCTGGCCGAGCACTAGGGGTTGCTCGAGTGCTCGGCCAAGCACCTGAACATAATGTTAGTCAATGGGAGTAAACCAGGCACGCCCCGCTCGGAAGAGGGGAGGGTGTCTGGTTAATAGAAAAAGGTCAGAATCGCGACTTCTCGTCTTTTACTCCTTTCACTCATAAAAGTATGCTAATTAACTGAATTTGTACTCATTAGCGTACATTACAGTGCGGGGAAGAGACTCGAGCATTGCGCTCAAGTACACTCGGTGTTCGGCCGAACACCGAGCGGACCCGAGCGCAGGCATGCTCGGCCAAACAGCGAGTTCAGCCGAGCATGCTCGCTCAACACTAGTAACCACACGACTGAAATAATCCAATTCCTGGTCTTTCTTTTACCTTGTCAAATATATGTTATTCATGGGCGGGTGGCTGATTTATTAAGATGCTCAAAGTTCGATTAAGGATTTTGAGTTCTTGCTTTATTTAACAGATTTTACAGAAAATCATGAAATGTCCACATACTGTAACTCTGTGTTAGTCTTTTCTACTGGCCTACAAAACTGCTCCCGGCTGTGAGTAAAGCAGTAGGGTTACCTGTAATCTCGTAGTTACAAATGATAGTTGATGCCAGATGATAAATCGATCTCCATTTCACTCATCTAATTGAACCTACATGAGACAGGCTGCAGGAACCCACAGTGTTCTGGCTGAAGACCCTGACAGCTTGATTATGATCTATTGAATGAGGCCGGGAACCTACATCAGGCCATATATTAATTCACGGACACCGGTTCTTCCAGTTTGTAATCTGGAGTCCCAGCTGCTAGTTCTCATAAGTCTTCAACCTAATATACAGGTTCTAACTTGAAGGGACCATTCTGCACCTGGATACCTACAGATGGAATATGGTTCATTGAACCATTTGTCATGAACTACACCACAAGCCTGATGTACAGTAACGTGCAGTAGAAATCATTCTCATTCATATTGTACATGGGGATGAAGCTAGACGCATCCAGTCTGGTCCATAAATCATAGAGCAGGTGCTTGATTGATTTCTTTTAATCCCAACCTCTCCATGTATATCGTAGACACATTGTTACTGGCCGTTAAAGGGGTTCTCCATCACTATAAATACTTTCTCTGTAGGAATGGAGCTCATGAGGAGAGGTATAAGAGGAGGCAACTAAAACTCTTAGCTTTTCCAGATGGTTATTATTGGGCATCAGTGGACACTGAATGGAGAGAGGTATAAGAGCAGGGAACTACTGTATAACTTCCAGATTGTTCAGACTATTATTATGGAGAATGACTATTCTACTTCTCCCACAGTTCTACTACTGCAAATTGATGTCAATTCTGAGGACCATGAACTGGGGATCTTCTCGTAGCCAAGTCCACACCTTTTTTCATAGGACTAGAAGGTTTAGGAATGCGGCTTAGGCAGGGTGCTAAATCTCCTTAAAGAGACCAGTTCTGTATAGAGACTCACTGGAAGTACTCTATGGTATATAGACTTATTGGCAATGCTACATGGGAAACAAATATGCTAGGAGGTATCTCCCAAGGAAGAGAACCATCTCGCCAGCACAATGTCACTAGGTAGCCACTTCCAAGAGGTAGTGCTGGTGAGTTGGGAGATAATTCTTTGTATATTTCTTTCCTATGGAGCATTGTCAATAGGTCTCCATATTACACAGTACTTCCAGTAAGTCCCCATACAGGACTGGTCTTTTTAAGGAGATTCAGCACCCTGCCTAAGATGTAAAATCTTTGAAAAGGCACATTTTTGTACAACCTTAACGTGGTTGTTTGGTAATTGCACTTCAGAAATGGGAACTTACATAACTCAATACATTTGTAGCGTGACTATTTGTGATGCAAATATAATCCTAGGCTACAAGTTCTAGGTTCTGAACATCAGTTGGCCATACACATGTGATAATTGTGGGTTAGGCCACTTTCACATGACATTATTTTGGTCAGTATTTTTCAGTAATTATATACCAAAACCAGGACTTGGTTCCAAACATGGAAGAAGTAGAAATCTTTTCATTATTTCATTATATTGATAGTTTTGAATTACAAATACTGATATAAAATGACGACCAAGATATGCAAGTGTGAGTCTTTTCATCCGTTCATAATGCCATTCAGGGTTCTGTTTGGAGTCTGCATTGACAGTTTTATCAGAAAGCAGCCCCAATCTTGCTGTCAAAACCATAAAAGCCTTTATGGAACCTAAAATCAGTCAACGTACTCCATCAGACAGGTTGGGTCTGGCCAACAGGAGTACCAGAGGATCCTCCAGTGGGCCAAGCTCTAACATGATAATGAACCCTAATAAAATCAAGCCAAGGTCTAGCAGAAGACAATATTATTTGGCGCTGATCTTGGAACCAATAACCAGAATTACCAGATATCCTATGAAACCTGAACTAAGAAGAGTCCTGCATGTGCAATGACAACAAAGTGGACGTACACATGTCCTATATGCATGGAGTTTGGTCATTCAGATGAATTTCTTCTGGTAGGCTCAAGAAACTTCACTCCAATCCTACCATCAGGCATAGATGTGATCTGTCCAACTATGGATCCAGCATAGAATTGTGGCTATTCATGAATGATGGAAGCCACAATGCAGATGTGCATGAGCTTCATTAGTCCCGTTATATTTGGAATGGATGTTGGTCTCCAAATGAACAAATATCAATCTACCTTAGAATTTCCTCTGGTAGGCTCCAAGAACTTTACTCCAATCCTGCCACCATGCATAGTTCTGATCTGTCCGACTATGGATCCATCATAGAATTGTGGCTTTTCATCAATGATGAAAGCCACAATGCAGATGTGCCCATATCTCTAAGAGCTTCATTAGTCTGGGGTGTATATTTGGAATGGATGTTGGCCTCCACCTGAACAAACATCAATCTACCCTGGAATATAGACAACCAGGCTGATATTAGAATATTGATATTAGTCTGATTAGGATAAAATAGTTTGCTGTTTCTTCTGCTTCTTTTAGCTTTTTGTTACTTTAAAGCTCTTTATTAGAGATGAGCGAGCATACTCGTCCGAGCTTGGTGCTCGTTCGAGTATTAGGGTACTCGTAAGTGCTCGCTGCTCGGACGAGTATCTCGCCATGCTCGAGGAAATGGCAACTTCCGCATCGTGCATTTTTGGCGCCTGTAAACTCAGCCAATCACAAGCCAGGAGACTCTGCAGTACACCCAGCATCACGTAGGGCCCTTACATGTCGATAGCAGGGGTTGGCTGGCTTGATCAGGTGACCCTGGAATATACTAGTGACTAGCTGCGGTGCTCGGCTCAGATGCCGTCTGGATGTCGTTAGGGATAGAGCTGCTGCCTTTCAGGGACAGTGTTAGGGCCTGCATTTAGTTCTCTGTTAGGCAGGAATCACCCACAAAGAACCCAACAGCCCTTCTAAGGGCTACAAGAAATTTTTTTTTTGTCTCCTGGCTTGGCTGGCTGGCTGGCACTAGTAATGCAGCTATCGCCATATATAACCCCTTTTTTTTTTATTGTTATATCTCAGTGATACAAATCGATTTCACATTCTGTGTGTCACAGTTCAGTCCACTCACTCCAGTCCGTATTTTCTGTCCAGGTGACACTTTCTGTACGTCACTTAATACAACCAGGTCTTTTGCTTTCACGTATATAGCTTGATCCCAAAAATCTCTGTGCGACATTTGTCTGGGTCGCAGTCAAAATAGCCACCATCAGCAGGGTGTCAGTCAGCTCTACGATAGTATCTGCACGTCACGTTCCAAAAAAAACAAAACTAAAAAAATATATATATAAAAAAAATATATATATAAAAAATAGTTTTTTTGTTGTTTTAGCTCAGTGATACAAATCCATTTCACATAGCAGTGTGGAACCATTCTGTGTGTCACAGTTCAGTCCACTCACTACAATCCATATTTTCTGTCCAGGTGACACTTTCTGTACGTCACTTAATTCAACCAGACTGAACAAGTTTGTGGGTTTCAGTACAGCAGGCCCGTTTATTTTTTATATAATACACTTATATACAGAAAATGTTGAACCCCAGGGCTAAGGGTCGAGGATGAGGGCGTGGGCATTCAATTACTGCAGGGGGCAGAGGCCGTGGTCCTGGGCAGGGTGAGACAGTACCCGCTGATGAGGGAGCTGTGGAACGCCGCAGAGCTACACTCCCTAGCTTCATGTCTCAACTTACAGGGACACGTGGTAGAGGACTGTTGAAACCACAACAGTGCGAACAGCTGATGTCGTGGATTGCGGACAATGCTTCAAGTAATTTGTCCACCAGTCAGTCTTCCACGCAGTCCACCCACGTTACCCAAGGGAGCACTCCTCTGGCTCCTCCACCTCAACCTCCTTCCCCCCAGTCTGCCCCCTCCCAGGAAAATTTGGAATGCGATCCGGCATATTCTGAGGAACTGTTTTCTGGACCCTTCCCAGAGTCACAAACCACTTCTCAGGTTGCTGCTGACCTCGTTCCCGATGCCCAAGTTTTCCAACTGTCGCAGTCTGTGGGTGATGATGATGATGATGACAATGTTGACTTAGTGGAAGAAGTTTGTAAAGAGGTGTCGGACGATGAGGAGACACGGTTGTCAGACAGTGGTGAAGTTGTTGTTAGGGGAGGAATTCCGAGGGGGGAGCAGACTGAGGAATCGGAGGATGACGAGGTGACTGACCCAAGCTGGGTTGATAAGCCGAGTGAAGACAGTGCTTCTGAGGCGGAGGCGAGTGCTGCACCAGAACAGGTTGGAAGAGGCAGTGGTGTGGCCAGAGGGAGAAGCAGGGCCAGAGCTGGTGCATCAGCAGCAACTGTTTCACGTAGTGAAGCTCCCGTGGCGAGGCCTAGATGTTTGCAAGTCTGGAGGTTCTTTAAAGAAAGTGAGGATGACCGACGGACTGTGGTGTGCCACACCAGGATCAGCAGGGGTGCCACCACTACTAGCCTAACCACCACCAAGCCCATCAACCTTTCTAAACACAATTGAATCTGTCCCATCATGAGAAAGTCCCCCCCAAGGAGTCCCCACTGTAACTTGCTTCCCATACAACTACCTCACCCCTCGACACCTGTGTCTCGCCATTGTCCACCACCTCCTCAGACAACACTGGTAAATCCCCACTGTCAGCACACAGAGACTGCAAAAGGTCTTGTGAATTGGGGCAGAGAATGTTCTGGGGTAGCACATCAGAGAAGGGGTGACTATGGGGTTCCAGGGAGTACGTGACCACATGCAATCTCCATCTAAAAAGTCATACTGAGGCTCACCACCATGCTTTACACTGCAATCTTATTACTGTGGCTCACCACCATGCTTTACACTGCAATCTTATTGAAAGACAGACAATCAGGGGTTCACCGCCAAGTTGTCAGGCAGCATTTTTAAGTGGGTCACCATTACCGTGTCCCTGAAAATTGGCGGTGATGGACCTTCGTTGCACCTAGTTGGGTGCTTCCCTAACATGTGATGGGCATGTGCCTCGCCTTTCTTGGTCTGGGTGAGCACAATTGCCATGAGGGTAACCACCAGGCTGTTGCCTGAGAATTTGGGGTAATGGTGGGATTAGGCAGCCTCAGAGGCATCCATGCATGCTGCCCCTGCTGTTTCCTGTCCATTTCTGTGATGTTTCCATCATTTTCTGAGGTTTCCAGGTTTTCACCCAGCCTTCCCTAGGCAGAGCCTTGGTCCCCTGCAAAAAATGCTCGAGTCTCCCATTGACTTCAATGGGGTTCGTTATTCGAAACGAGCACCCGAGCATCGGGAAAAGTTTGACTCGAATAACGAGCACCCGAGCATTTTAGTGCTCGCTCATCTCTACTCTTTATAGTATTTCTTTGAGGGATCTTAGTACAACCTCGTTGCGTTGGGTGGCCATACGGCAGAGTGCACCCTGACACGTCTTCTATTTCAAGTCACTTCCACAAACTGTGAAAGGCACTGACCTCGTAGTACTATAAAAAAGGTTTCATTTTCAGCGTAGAAACGCTAAGCTATTGAATTCTCTGCCTGGGCTTCTCATCTCAGTCTCACAGGCGGACATGAAAGGATGACTTTTTGTGACTTTTTTTTTTTACTCCTTTTTTTTCTTTATTTTACCCAGTTGTCTTTCATGAATAGAATTGACAGGACGAACCATCAAACTGGAAACTTCATCGCTTCTCTCCTCCTGTGATTTTAAAGCAGATCAGCTCCGAGCCCTCCCATTCGTATATATAAAAAAAGTGATGCTATCTCTCGCTGTCAAATGAGAATCAAAAACTTAAAACAAAATTTTTCGTCCTGCTGTTCCAGGTAAACAGACAAAGTTAAGGTCTGCCTTGAGCATCGCATTCGACACATCAACACCTTCTATTTTTACCATTGAATAAATGTCGCCAGGGGGTTTTCAATGTTTTACAAGCATTATTCCGGCTATCCGGGATGATTTCGCAAATAACAGTGGACAGCTTGTCATTCATAGTCTTGATTTCATCAAAGCAAACAGACCTACAAGCAGAATATTCTAGTATCATATTTCTTCTGTCTTTCAGATGGACTGAGACTCCTTGGTAGGAGAAAAGTATTAGAGTACTTAACTGTTTTGAGATACATACAGCAATGGGGTCTGTAGAAAAATTGATCAAAATCTACCACTATATACATTAAAATACAAATGTATAAATAAAATTAACTCCTTAAAGGTGAAGCCTGTGTTACTGCCATTTTATTTTTATTTGTGTAATGTGTAGGGGCAGTGATACAGATCATTTTTGTAATATATTTTAATTACTGAAATCGTACATTTCTATTAGAAAAATAGCTCTAAAGTGCTTTTGATCCTTAGCAACGCTCCTCTGTCTTCTGTTTACATAACAGTGGAGACTTACTAACACTGACCATCTTATGTAAACAGACAGAAGACGAGCGTTGATGAGGCTCAAAATGGGCCACTTTAGAGCTATTTTTCTAATATAAATGTATGATTTCAGTAATTATTACAAAAATTGTCAGCATCACTCCCCCTATACATTACACAAATAAAAATAGAACGGCAGTTACACTTTAAAGGGAACTTGTGTCATATCAGTAGGATATGCCCCCAATGTCAGGTAGGTACAGGCCCCAACCGTATCTCCAGAATGGGGCTCCCAAAGCGAAGGAGAACATACCGGGCATGCACAACTTTCCAGTCTCTTCTATAGGAGTTACGAAAATAGCCGAGTGAACGCCATTGGCTATTTTTGGAAATCTCTTAGCGGTGAATGGAGATCACACTGGGCATGTACAGTTTTCTTTCCATTCACCTTTATGGGACTGCCAGAAAAAGCCAAGCCAGTGCTCAGCTATTTTCAGAACTCTCATAGAAGTGAATGGAGGGTGTCCTTGCTTGTGTGGTGCCCTCTTCTTTAATTCGGGAGCCTCCTTCTGGAGATAGGAGCGGGTCCCAGAGATGGGACCTGCACCTATCTGATATTGTTGGCATATCCTAGTGATATGCTACAATGTCTGAAATGAGACAAACCTTTAAAGTCAATGTACATGCTTTAACACTATAAATAAATTCACAATTCTGTCAAATTAATCTCTTTGTGATGTTTCTGTATAGCAATTTGAGCTCCAAACCCACTGCATTGACATAGAGTTAAAGGGGTTATCCAACCCCTATAATGACCGGGCACCTCATATACAGTACAGCTCCCCGAAACCCACATTGCTCCTGATCCGTATGGCGGCCGCTGCATCTCCCCATCGCGTGAATCAAAACATATGGCGACGGGGAGTGGGATGTATGGATTATTGGGTATAGCCAATAGCAGTGAGGGACGAGCCTCCCTAGCGTCACTAGCGATGCAGCTTCGGCTGCGTGGGGATCAGGAGCGACACAAGTGCCGGTGAGCAGGGTAAGTATAACCTATATGAGGTGCCCTGGCACTGGGGGTTCATTATAGGTGTTGGATAACTCCTTTAAAGATGACCTGTCTGGAGCATCTATTCTTATAACTCTATGATGTGCCATTTTTTTTATTATTCCTGCTAGAAGTTATGAATGAATTACTATCAATTTACAATGACGGTCCAGATGGATGACACCAGTTGGGTGGTGTCCCTGCACAGTCTCACATTTGCACTGATTGTCAGCCCTGTATGCTAATTAGCGGTATCAATACAGGGAGTAGGAGATGGCCAGGCTTCTCAATGGGCATCCCCTTCTCCCTGGCTGTAGCACAATCCAATCCCAGTGGAGAGCATCACAGCCAGGGAGAAGGTGGTCTTTTTTTTTTTCTCCCTGGCTGTGATGCTCTCCGCTGTGAATGGGCAGTTCACATTGAGAAACCTGGCCATCTCCTCCATATACTGATGCTACTAATTAGCATACAGGGTGGCAAAAGTGAACTTGGGCACAGCGGGGAAGCAGAGCAATGCATCTGAAAAAGAAAACGCGACAGGTAATGATATTGTAATGTTAGGACCAGTGAAAGGTCCTCTTTAAAAGAGTTTTCCAGCCTTATGGCTGTTTTTAAACTGGCCATGGCATAGTGTTGCACCGAGTGATCAGATATTGATGGCTAATCAATAGTAAAATCCTGGAAACCCCTTTAAGTGATGAAATTCTGTCTCTTCAGCCACCAGCAGGGGGAGCTTAGTCAGTTTTAATACTGTCTTCCATATATAACAGTATTCAGCAAGCTCTTGAGCTCCTCCTGGTGGTGACTGCAGGCAGCCTTAATTATATGATTTCAAGAGTACCTGTCACCTCTGTCAGGTAATAATATTGTAATGTTAGGACCAGTCAACGGTCCTCTTTAAGGGATTAAATGACTCCTATGAGTCACAGCAGTATCAGGTAGGAACAATAACATCTCATACTAAAACGCTGACATAGTACCTATCAACCTTGGCATAAAAAAATGAATATATAGATTTACAAAAATGAAGAACTGTGTAATTGTGCTGACTATTCTCCAAAGTGCCAAATGTAAAAACCACACAATAGATTCATCTCAAGCACAGAGAGAAGCCACCTTCCCTACGAGCTTCAGAAGGGTATGAATTGTATGCTGTTTTGTTTCGCTTTGGTTTTCGTATGAACTTCTCTTCTTTTTCCCTACTCCTGACTGTTAAATTAGACCACTTCAAAAGAAAAGTGTACTCCACGAGGCGCGCAGCTTCGATCAGAGTGTCAGCACTTGTAATGGGATAATATCACTTATGGAATAAAAGACTATAAGAGAAATAAACAGTAAGGCATAGTTTACAGAGAAGAGAACCTTCTAGGATATCATTGAAAAAAAAAAAACATAGGTACCATGGTGTAGATACCATGGAGGAAGACCAGGCAGCTGCTCTGGTGAGCTTGGAGAGAAGGGGCTCAGCCCTGGTTGGTGTCATTCCTTTTGGCAGGTGGGTTGAACCTGTACTGTCTTATTTGGTAGAACTACAGTGGTCCCTCAAGTTACAATATTAATTGGTTCCAGGACGACCATTGTATATTCAACCCATTGAAACTTGAGTAATCAGTTCCAAAGACCTAAAATGTCATTCAGGATAAGAGAAACTGAAGATTTAAGAAAAATAAGCAGATAACTAAGACAGATAAGACAAGTCCTTACATATAACAGTCAGGAATAGCTGATAACTATCAACTTATCCAGCTATTTACCAGATAAGTAGCCTTGATTAGTTGGATCTGAGTCTGAGACATTGTATGTTGAGTCTGGTTTCAACTTACGTGGTGTCAGAAAAGACCATTGTATGATGAAAATATTGTATCCTGAGGCCATTGTATCTTGAGGGATCACTGTATATGGCTAGAAAATAAGGATGCGAGGAACTGGCCATGAAAGGGAGTCATTGGAGAAACCTCAAGGTTGCTAAACTATAATGTGGACCTATTGCAATATTCTTTCCTTCCAAATAGTGTATTAAAAAACTTCCCAACTTTGAGTGGAGTTTAGCTGGAGCATAAATGCTTGGCCTGCCAACCACAGCTTGTGTGAGACATAGTATAATCACCATCCATGTAGAGGGCCGTACATGCCCTACTGAGAAACATGGCTGCTTTCTTTCAAAACAGCGGCACTCTTCATGGGTTGCAGTTCAATCTAAGGGGTTATTTCTGACTGATGACCAATCCTCCGGATAGGCCATTAACATCTGATCGGTGGAGGCCCGACACCCAGGACCCCCTCCCAATCAGCTGTATGAGAAGCCCCTGTGAGCAATGCGACCTTCTTGCTGCTTACCCTAGGTCAGTGACTTCATGACCGATGGTCACGTGGCCTAGGCGAAGCTCATCCCAATACAAGAACCCCACCGATCAGATGTGTGGTGCTGTTTTTTGGTGGAAACCAGACATGTTCTTTTTAATTTTGTACAACCCCATTAAATAGGCAGTTTCCGTTTCAAAGCCCTCCAATGTGTCTGAATGAAAATAATTCTGCAAAGAAAATCGGGGCAAAATACCTCTAATTGTTCTCCAGTTATATGAAGCATTTGCAGTTGGTGCTGTTAATGGTGGCACAACCAGGAGTTATCTTTATGGGGCAATACAGGCCTAGTTGTTGCATATCTTTTTTTTCCTTCAATAAATAATAATAAAAAAAAAAAATCTAAACCAGAGGAGACATCTCATATAGAAAAGCCATTGTGCACTCACTGTCATGGTACCCTACACAACTGTCTAGGTAGGCTGCCTTCCCTTTGTCCCCCACAAGGACAAACAACATCAGAAGGGAATCTTTTTAGTCTCTGTTACTGGGCCCTTTTTTCTCTCGATGTACACCCTGATTTAAACCTGTTTAGACCCGATCCTTCCATACATATGCAGGCTGAAATTCAGTGTGCCTGATCCTTATGTCTTCTGCTGTAAGTCATTGGAAAATAATTGGGAATCTTTGTGTACAGGGGGCAACAACACCAGTGGTTGAAACCTGTGCCCAATTAAAATAATTTAAAAAATGCAGCCCTACTGTTCCCAGACGATTTTGGTCCCTGTAGACTTGAGGTGGCTTGGTCCCATAACAGTTGCAGCCAATCACATGTGTTAGAACAGCACGTCAATAGCAGTTCCAGCACATGCTGCCACTGAAGCCAGTGACTGGCTGCAGTGATCATCAGGCAACTGGAAGTGTCCAAGAATGGAGCAGCAGTGCTAAAACGGAGGTACTGTAAACTGGTAATGTTTTTTTTTTTTAAATAATTGAGCATAAGTTCTTCAGACCACTGATGATGTTGCCTCATAAGCCGGATAATCTCTTAACAGGGTTGTGTGGGATTTTGATATTAATGGTCTGTCGTCAAGATCGGTTGAGGTTCAACACCCAGCACCTCCGCCGATCAGCTGTGTGAAGAGGCCTGGAGCTCCGTTGTGCTCTCCGGCCTCCTCACTACCTACAACATTTGAAAGGGACAGAGCTCCACATAGGCCATGTGACAGAAGATCGTTATATCACTGGCCTAGGAAGAGGACACAGCGCTCAACAGAGTGCCATAGTCTCATCAAACAGCTGATCGGAGGGGGTGCCATGAGTCCGACTCCCCACCAATCAGATGTTGATGACCTATGCTGAGGATAGACCATTAATATCAAAATCCTGAAGAACCCCTTTAAAGATGTGCAACAATTAACTGTGAAAACTAAAGAAGAATAGAGGAGATAAGAGAATATCAACAGGGGTGGATTGGCCATAGACCTTACAGGGACATTTCCAGGCTGGCCGATGCCCAGGGGGCCGTCTGAGCTCTCCTCATGTCTGGCCAGTGGAAGTTTTTGGGGATGTATTTTGTGCTGCTGGCAGTATTGTGTGATGGACTGTGGTATTTGGCTCTGTTGGGGTAGTATAATGTGCCACAATATGGTATTGCTGGCCTTGTTTTCAATGAATTTGGACCCAACTACAAGACGGGGCCACTTTTAGTATTTTTTCCAGGGCCACTTTAAGTTCCCAGTCCGTCCCTGAATATCAGGAAGGGGGCCAATCATTTCCACTGTCCTTATGAACTTACATAGCAAATGTTCTAGTTTATATTTAAAGAATATTTTATTATAGCTCGTTCGAACCTCCTCCCCCAACTCATGGAGTTTATATCAGTAGAAATATAGCGCAGTAAAAACTGCTTCATTAGCATAAGAGTGGCGCGAGCTGCCTAATATATGTATTGTAAATATAACAAGCACATATGGTTTCAAAGAAAGGCGAGAACAAAATCGGCATTGTCATTCTCATACATGGTTTAATTGCACCCTACATGCATTTCTATTACTAATGTGTCTAAAATTCTGCTAATTGGCCTTACTTTACATAATAAGAGGAACATGAAAAAGACCTTCAAAGTTTATAACTATTTATTTAATCTGCCATATCAAAGGCGACTAAACTTTACTGGTGTCACCAGATTACTGAAGAGGAAAGTACTTAACGATCCTTAGTTGTGAAAAACACTAATTGCTACTGGTAGGGCTGGTAGGGGCCATTGTCTAATTAATTGAAATCATGTTTACAGAGGAATGTTGGGATAGCGAATGAGAAGCACTGTTACCGTCAGAGCTCAAGAATGAATGTTTTTGGAGAATTTAAAAAAAAAATGCCTTTGATAAATTATCAAATTAACCCCAATTTTGGTTTTTGCTTTTATTTTTTTCTTCTCCGTCTTTAAGACACATAAATTTTTTACTTTTCAGTTCACACAGCCTTATGAGGACTTAAAAAAAAGTAACATTTCCACCATGGGTTTTCAGGTTTTATTTTTATGGTGTCTACTATACTCTGAAAATGACATGATGTCCTTATTCTGCGGTTCAGTATGATTACAAAGATACCAAAAGTATATAGTTTATATCTAGAGATGAGCGAGCACTAAAATGCTCGGGTGCTCGTTATTCGAGTCAAACTTTTCCAGATGCTCAGGTGCTCGTTTCGAGTAACGAACCCCATTGAAGTCAATGGGAGACTCGAGCATTTTTGCAGGGGACCAAGGCTCTGCCTAGGGAAGGCTGGGTGAAAACCAGGAAACATCAGAAAATGATGGAAACACCAGGGAAATGGACAGGAAACAGCAGGGGCAGCATGCATGGATGCCTCTGAAGCTGCCTAATCCCACCATTACCCCAAATTCTCAGGCAACAGCCTGGTGGTTACCCTCATGGCAATTGTGCTCACCCAGACAAAGAAAGGCGAGGAACATGCCCATCACATGTTAGGGAGGCACCCAACTAGGTGCAACGAAGGTCCATCACCGCCTGCAGGTGACACCACTGCATAAGCCTGACACATCATGGTGACAGCGTAGTGACACCAACAAGTGACCAAGTTAGATTGCGGTAGCAGTCAAATGTCTGTAGGCGAGCCTCCCAAAAATTTGTTTTGGAGTGTCCGAAGTTGACCCTCCTAAAAAGTTGTTTAGGAGTGTCTGTAGTTGACCCTTCTATAAAATATTTTTTTTGTATTACCTGTTATTAGTTAATGTACAACCCATGGCTGGCATGGTGGGAATATATAGGTTTTGCGTCACAGACGGTCCACTGCACCGTTACATTTTCTTCATCATTGCCAATTACTTTTTCACCAACTGTTGTCTGGCAATGATAAAGGGGAAGGTTAATCCACTGCGGAAGAAAAGTGTCATCCTCCTACAATTCTACACTTGCTCTCAATTGAAAAGGGGATGTTCTTGCTGTGGCCTTCCTCATAGTGGCCGCTTCTGTGGACGACAGAGGTGGTGTACCTACTGACAGCCTGACCGAACACGATGGCAGACGGGGAGACACTCCCTCATGTAAAATTTTTTTGGAGTGTCTGCGGTTGACCCTCCTGTAAAATATTTTTTTTTATTCCCTGTTATTAGTTAATGTACAACCCATGGCTGGCATGGTGGGAATATATAGGTTTTGCGTCACAGACGGTCCACTGCACCGTTACATTTTCTTCATCATTGCCAATTACTTTTTCACCAACTGTTGTCTGGCAATGATAAAGGGGAAGATGAATCCACTGGGGAAGAAAAGTGTCATCCTCCTACAATTCTACACTTGCTCTAAATTGAAAAGGGGATGTTCTTGCCGTGGCCTTCCTCATAGTGACCGCTTCTGCGGACGACAGAGGTGGTGTACCTACTGACAGCCTGACCGAACACGATGGCAGACCGGGAGACACTCCCTCATGTAAAATTGTTTTGGAGTGTCTGCGGTTGACCCTCCTGTAAAATATTTTTTTTGTTTTCCCTGTTATTAGTTAATGTACAACCCATGGCTGGCATGGTGGGAATATATAGAGAAGCACCCAACTAGGTGCAACGAAGGTCCATCACCCATGCCCATGCTGGCACTGCTCTCCTATCCCCAGCCACACAATGCAGGCATAAGCCTGACACAGCATGGCGGTGACACCAACAAGTGACCAAGTTAGATGAGGTAGCAGGTGAGCCACCCAAAAATTTAGCCTGACGCATCATGGCGGTGACAACGGAGTGACCGAGTTAGACTGAGGTAGCAGGAGGTGAAGCACGGATGGTAATTCGAAGGTGGAGGAGGAGGGGTTGGAGAAAGTGGCATAGTAATTCTGACAAACCGTGAACGAGGCAGGCCCCGCAATCCTCCAAGTGGGCAGTACATGAGCGGCCCCAGGGTCAGACTCGGTCAGAGTACGTGAAATGTTCAGGGTGGCCGAACGCCGGGCTCGACGGCGGATCCGTTTCGGGTTATCGATTGTCGAAATGTTGGCTTACATCAAGTTTAGTATCTGTTCTTATCAGTTGCTGTGGCTGTTGGTGATAAAGTGGTGAGCATAGCTGCTTCCCAAGCAGTTGACCCGGGTTCCATTCCCGCAGGAGGCAATTAAAAGAAGAACCAAAAAAAAAATCTGTACAATATCTAATACGTCCCCTACCCGGGTAAATTGTTTGGAGAGAAGGCCTGTAGGTGGGGGGCAGGCTGGGGGGAAAGAGGTGGAGCTGGAAGAGCCAGAGGAGTGCCCCCTTGGCTAGCGTGTGTGGTGGTGACAACAGCCGGATGGAGTTCGAATGACGACGCAGGACCCCAACTTGAAAATTTAGCATCAACCGGTACAGTTGTCAACTATGAGCTTGATCAAGTGTGGTATGAGTTCTATGTATTCTTCTCAGTTTAATATCGTATATGGCACCTATCCGGAAAAATTGTTTAAAGAGAGGAAAAAGACGAATTTTTAAAAGTGACGTTCAGTATAGATCAGTTAAAGAGAAAGAAAGGATTTTATGAAATGGATTTGTATCACTCAGAGCAAAAGAACCTATTTTATCATGTGACGTGCAGTATAGATCACTTGGAGATAAAAAGGGGAATGTGCAGACTTGGGCTGCTATAGTGCAAACCACTATGGTGGTGACAACAGAGTGAGCGAGTGACACTGCGGGAGCAGGCGAACCACATAAACATTTTTTGTGGCCCTGTATGGCGGTGGTGACAACAGAGTTACTGAGTTAGTATGCGGTAGCTGGTGAAGCACCCAAAAATTTAGCCTGACACAGCATGGCGGTTACACCACCAATGACTTTGTCCGACTGAGAATGCAGTGAAATGGCTTTTGTTGAGCCTCCAAAATTTTTTTCTTTTCGGAGTACATAAAGTCTACCCTCAGCAAAAAAATTTTTTTTTTTAAATGTCGGTACTTGCGCATCCTGAAAAATTGTTTTGGACTGTCTGTTTGACGCTCCTGAAACATTGTTTTACACTGTCTGTTGTTGACACTGCGGAAAAATTGTTTGGAGAGAGGGCCTGTAGGTTGACCTCCGGAAAAATCGTTTGGAGAGAGGGCCTGTAGGTGGACCTCCGGAAAAATTGTTTGGAGAGAGGGCCTGTAGGTGGACCTCCGGAAAAATTGTTTGGAGAGAGGGCCTGTAGGTGGACCTCCGGAAAAATTGTTTGGAGAGAGGGCCTGTAGGTGGACCTCCGGAAAAATTGTTTGGAGAGAGGGCCTGTAGGTGGACCTCCGGAAAAATTGTTTGGAGAGAGGGCCTGTAGGTGGACCTCCGGAAAAATTGTTTGAAGAGAGGGCCTGTAGGGGGCCCTCCTGAAAAATTGTGGTAAGAGTGCCAGTTGGACCTCTAAAAAATGGCGTTTTTTTGGTCAGCGTTAGGCAAAGACGACATGGAGGAGGAGGAGGAGTAGAGAAGAGGAATCGGATACACAAGTAATGTAAATCTTTAGCTGCTTTCCCCCGGAGGAGATTTAAATTCCGGTGAAATCCAGGCTTTGTTCATTTTAATAAGCGTCAGCCTGTCAGCGCTGTCAGTTGACAGGCGTGTACGCTTATCGTGATGACGCCACCAGCTGCACTGAATACCCGCTCTGACAGCACGCTAGCGGCAGGGCAGGCCAGCACCTCCAAGGCGTACAGCGCCAGTTCAGGCCACGTGTCCAGCTTTGAAACCCAGTAGTTGTATGGAGCAGAGTGATCGGTCCAGACGTTGGTATGGTCAGCTAGGTACTCCCTCACCATCTTTCTGTACAGCTCCCCCCTACTCTGCCTAGACTGGGGACAGGTGACAGTGTCTTGCTGGGGTGACATAAAACTGGCAAAGGCCTTGGAGAGAGTTCCCCTGCCAGTGCTGGACAAGCTGCCTGCTCGCCTCCTCTCCCCCGCTACTTGGCCCACAGAACCATGCTCTCTGCCGCTAGCGGCGTCAGATGGGAAGGATTGTTTCAGATTGTGCACCAGGGCCTGTTGATATCTATTCGCTCTCATACTCCTTTACTCTGCAGGGATGAGAGTGGAAAGGTTCTGCTTGTACCGTGGGTCCAGGAGAGTGAACACCCAGTAATCGGTGTTTGAAAAAATGCTTCTAACACGTGGGTCACGGGATAGGCAGCCTAACATGAAGTCTGCCATGTGCGCCAGAGTCCCAACACGCAAGAATTCCCTCTCCTCACTGGCCTGACTCTGCATTTCCTCCTCCTCCTCCTCCTCCTCCTCCTCCTCTTCAGCCCATACACGCTCAAGAGTTAAGAAGGACTGAGCACTGGTACTCTCTTCTGTCTCGCCGACATTCTCCTCCTCTTCCTCCTCATCCTCATCCCCCTTCTCCGATACGCGCTGAGAAACAGACTGGAGGGTGCTCTGGCTATGAAGCGACGTATCTTCCTCCACCATCTCTTGTGACAAGCGCAAAGCATCCGACTTCATGCTGAGCAGTGAGTTTTTCAACAGGCAAAGCAGCGGGATGGTGAGGCTGATAATGGCGGCATCGCCGCTGACCATCTGTGTTGATTCCTCAAAGTTGCTCAACACCTGGCAGATATCAGACATCCACGTCCACTCCTCATTGTAGACTTGAGGAATCTGACTGACCTGACTACCAGTTTTTGTGGAAGTTGACATCTGGCAGTCTACAATGGCTCTGCGCTGCTGGTAAACTCTGGATAACATGTTTAATGTCGAATTCCATCTCGTGGGTACGTCGCATAACAGTCGGTGAGCGGGCAGTTGTAGGCAGCGCTGCGCTGCCCTGAGAGTGGCAGCATCTGTGGTGGACTTGCGGAAATGCGCACAGATGCGGCGCACCTTGGTGAGCAAATAAGACAGATTGGGGTATGTCTTGAGGAACCGCTCAACTATTAGATTGAACACGTGGGCCAGGCATGGCACATGTGTCAGTCTGCCGAGTTGCAGAGCCGGCACCAGGTTACGCACGTTGTCACGCACAACCATGTCTGGCTTGAGGTTCAGCGGTGCCAGCCACACATCGGTCTGCGCCTTGATGCCCTGTAACAGCTCTTGGGCGGTGTGCCCTTTGTCACCTAAGCTCAGCAGTTTGAGCAGCGCCTGCTGGCGCTTACCCACGGCACTTCTGCTGCGCCTAGAGCTACCGACTGAAGGCGCCGCGCCCACGGATGGTAATTCGGTGGAGGAGGGGTCGGAGGAGGAGGCATAGTACGCCTGAGAGACCGTGACTGAGGTAGGTCCCGCAATCCTCGGTGTGGGCAGTACATGAGCGGCCCCAGGGTCAGTCTCGGTCCCAGCCTCCACCGTCAGTGAGATATAGTGTCCCTGCCCGGCAGCACTTGTTCACGTGTCCGTGGTTAGGTGGACCTTCTCAGAAACAGCGTTGGTCAGGGCACGGATGATGTTCTCTGACACGTGCTGGTGTAGGGCTGGGACGGCACATCGGGAAAAATAGTGGCGGCTGGGGACCGAATACCGAGGGGCAGACACCACCATGAGATTGCAAAAGGCCTCGGTCTCTACCAGCCTATAGGGCAGCATCTCCAGGCTTAGCAATTTGGAGATGTGGACGTTGAGGGCTTGGGCATGTGGGTGGGTGGAACTGTATTTCCTCTCGCGCTCCAGCGTCTGCTGTAAAGACAGCTGAACGCTGCACTGGGACACATTGGTGGACGCTGTGGAGGATCGTGGAGGCGAAGGTGTGGTTTTCCGGCGGGAGGCGCTCGTGCCGGGGTCCTGGGCAGGGGGTTGACTAGCAGAGGCAGCGAGTGACACAGGGGAAGGAGCAGTGGTGTGACCCGCAGGAGGTGAACGGCCTTGGTTCCATTGAGTGGGGTGTTTAGCACTCATATGCCTGCGCATGCTGGTGGTGGTTAGGCTAGTAGTGGTGGCACCTCTGCTGATCCTGGTGTGGCACAGGTTGCACACCACAGTCCGTCGGTCATCCTCACTTTCTTTAAAGAACCTCCAGACTTGCGAACATCTAGGCCTCGCCACGGGAGCTTCACTACGTGAAACAGTTGCTGCTGATGCACCAGCTCTGGCCCTGCTTCTCCCTCTGGCCACACCACTGCCTCTTCCAACCTTTTCTGGTGCAGCACTCGCCTCCGCCTCAGAGGCACTGTCTTCACTCAGCTTATCAACCCAGCTTGGGTCAGTCACCTCGTCATCCTCTGATTCCTCAGTCTGCTCCCCCCTCGGACTTCCTGCCCTGACAACAACTTCACCACTGTCTGACAACCGTGTCTCCTCATCGTCCGACACCTCTTTACAAACTTCTTCCACTAACTCAACATTGTCATCATCATCATCACCCACAGACTGCGACAGTTGGAAAACTTGGGCATCGGGAACGAGGTCAGCAGCAATCTGAGAAGTGGTTTGTGACTCTGGGAAGGGTCCAGAAAGCAGTTCCTGAGAGTATGCCGGATCGCATTCCAAATTTTCCTGGGAGGGGGCAGACTGGGGGGAAGGAGGTTGAGGTGGAGGAGCCAGAGGAGTGCTCCCTTGGGTAACGTGGGTGGACTGCGTGGAAGACTGACTGGTGGACAAATTACTTGAAGCATTGTCCACAATCCACGAGATCAGCTGTTCGCACTGTTGTGGTTTCAACAGTCCTCTACCACGTGTCCCTGTAAGTTGAGACATGAAGCTAGGAAGTGTAGCTCTGCGGCGTTCCCCTGCTCCCTCATCAGCAGGTACTGTCTCACCCTGCCCAGGACCACGGCCTCTGCCCCCTGCAGTAATTGAATGCCCACGCCCACGCCCTCGTCCTCGACCCTTAGCCCTGGGGTTCAACATTTTCTGTATATAAGTGTATTATATTAAAAAAATAAAATAAATGGGCCTGCTGTACTGAAACCCACAAACTTGTTCAATCTGAACAAGTAAATATATAGGTGGATAAGTTAGATCAAAATTACGTATTTTATTACGTACCATGCAGTATGGAGCAATTACACGGAAACTATTAGATTAGGCAGACTTGGTCTGCTTAGTTGCAACCCAGACAAATGTCGCACAGAGATTTTTGTAATCTAGCTGTATCAGTGACAGCAAAAGACCTTTTATAATTAGGTGACGTACAGAATGTGTATCACTGAGATAAAACAACAAAAAAACTATTTTTTTATATATTTTTTTAATATTTTTTTTTTGTATTTTGTTTTTTTGGAACGTGACGTGCAGAAACTATCAGACAGCAAACTCAGCCCCTGCTGACGGTGGCTATTTTGACTGCAACCCAGACAAATGTCACACAGAGATTTTTGTAATTAGCTGTATCAGTGACTGCAAAAGACCTTTTTTAATTAATTGACGTACAGAAAGTGTCACCTGGACAGAAAATACGGATTGTGTTGAGTGGACAGCTGAACTGTGACACACAGAATGGTTCCACAGAGCTGTGTGAAATGGATTTGTATCACTGAGATATAACAATAAAAAAAAAAAAGGGTTATATATGGCGATAGCTGCACTACTAGTGCCAGCCAGCCAGCCCAGCCAGGAGACCAAAAAAAATGTCTTGAAGCCCTTAGAAGTGCTGTTGGGTTCTTTTGAGATCACTCCTGCCTAACAAAGAACTAAATGCAGGCCCTAACACTCTCCCTGAAACGCAGCAGCTCTGTCCCTAACGACATCCAGACAGCATCTGAGCCAAGCACCGCGGGCAGTCACTAGTATATTCCAGGGTCACCTGATCAGGCCAGCCAACCCCTGCTATCGACATGTAAGGGCCCCACGTGATGCTGGGTGTACCGCAGAGTGTCCTGGCTTGTGATTGGCTGAGTTTATAGGCGCCAAAAATGCACAATGCGGAAGTTGCCATTTCCTCGAGCATGGCTAGATACTCGTCCGAGCAGCGAGTACTTACGAGTACCGTAATACTCGAACGAGCACCAAGCTTGGACGAGTATGCTCGCTCATCTCTATTTATATCCTGTTTTAATGATTTCCAAAAATTAAAACGCTGGAAAAAATAAAAATTTTCTTTGCATCACCATATTCTGACACCCATAACTTTTTTTATATTTCTGTCACGGAACTGTGTGGGGGCTTTTTTTGTCAGTTCTAGTTTTAATTGGTACCAACTTGGGGTACATATGACTTTTTAATTTTTCTTTTAATTTTTTTGAGGTGGGGCAAGGTGAGAAAAAATGTGCAACAAGCATTTTTTCCCATTACATCAGGAAACATATTTTTATATTTTAATAGTTTGTACATTTATGTACATTTAATACATTTTTATTTCTTACCTATTTTATTATAATGTTTATCCCCCTTAGGGGACTTGACTATTATCTTCTGATCACTTGTACCATAGAATGTAATGGAATACTCTTGTAGTCTATTGGAATTCTAAAGACTGCTTGTCAGGCTCTGGCGCAGGCACAGCTTATCAGGCAGTTGAGACACCTTGGAGCCTTCACAAGGCCCTTGGCTGGTCTAGCAACTGTTTGGGTGTTCTAGCAACTGTTTGGAGCGCCACGATTCCATCATGGAGGCTCCCATCGGTGGACACAGAGAGTCTCCTACCTCTGTCTAACCACTCCAATGCTACAGTTGCTATTGACCACAGCATCTAGTGGTTTGATCTCCGATCCCAGTCATTGTGGCTGGTTGCTAGCTATATTACACAGCCTACACCAGCCACATAAAGAGAAGGATCAGCTGATGGTACCGCTCCATACACCTTTCATGACCTGATGACATCAAAGGTCCCCTCAATTAATCCCAATATGATAGTGCTTTCTGTCAATGCTGACCACAACATCTAAGTGGTTAGGGAGAGAGGGAATGGCTCACTCTCTCACCTCATTGGTTGCCCCATAACATGATCATGGGCTGCCAAAGGCTTGCCATGAAAGTCTGGGGCCTAACAGTGGCCTCCAGGCCTGCTATGTACAGATGCCTGTTAGGTGCTGACACCACAATCCATACTTGCAAACTTTTATAATTTCACTCTGATGAGGTGATAGGTACTGCCCCTGCCCCTAATGAACACAGTACAAGCTGAAAATAGACAGCATATTATCCATTGTCACTGAACAGATGTCACTTGTAGATACTCCTAACAGCATTATGTAAGTAGCCGCTGTGTCTTTTCTTTACCTTTTAACCCATATATAGGTACGGTATCCGGACTCCACTGCAGTGGAATTACCAGGCCACTACCTCTTGGATTAGTCTCTGTTCAAGAAACTGCTGATTCACAGAGGTCAAGAGATACCGGTGTGGAGCACCAAGGGACCCAAAACTGTAGTCAAGAGGCAAGCCAAGATTGGGGCAGGCAGAGTATGTTCTGTCAGGTAATCAGGCCATAGGTCAGGTCAGGCAGCACAGAGTCAAAATCTGGTGAACGGGCAGGAATCAGACACAGGAGATCAGTATAGTATATTATAGTAGACCTTTGTAGGGAACTAGTTAACCGGAAACACTATTGCTCAGGCACCCCTCCCAGTAAAAAGGTGCCTAATATAACCAATATAAGGCTTCCATAGGCTGGACACAGATTTGGGGAATACTAGTCCATTTAGGAAGCTGGATGAGAATGTGAGCCCTCCTGAGGAAAAGAAGAGGACACGGGGGAAGAAGCAGGCCCGATGATACCCCAGACTGCAGTGGACGAGTGCTCCAGTTACCATGACTGCCGAGAAGGCACAGGAGGACCAATGTAGCCATGGACCATGGAGTCAAAATCCTGTAACCATGCAGGAGTCAGTAACAGGAGATCAGAACCAATTATAGTAGACGTTTGCAGGGAACTAGTAAACTGGTAACACTATTGCTCAGGCACCCCTCTCAGGGGAAAGGTGCCTAATAGACCCAATGGAAGGCTGCCATAGGCTGGAAACAGATTGGGGTAATACTATCCCTTTAAGAAGTTGGGTGACAATGTCAAGAGGACACAGTAGGAAGAAGCAGGCTTGATGATACCCCAAGCTGCGGTGGACGAGTGCTCCAGCGACCATGACTGCCAGGAAGGCACAAGGAGACCATGGTGGTGACGGACCGACAGAAAAGCAAAAATATGTCCACCTGGAGCAGTGGGGCGAGAGCGAGCACAGACCACTGGCATGACATCTATTTTTTTAAATAGATGTATAATAAAAAAAAAAAAATCACATTTTTTAAAACAAGTATGTCTAACATAAAACCCTGATTTAAACATTAGGTTGAGGCAGTATTTATTTGAATATTATCTATTTTCTAATAATGTCGTCAACTCTTCCTCGCGTTTTTGGAAAGGTTTTGACTCTGATAACAATTATTGTTGCTATTATCCATATTTTAGGTATTAAATATTTTCTAGCTTCCTGCTAAACTCGCACAAGGTTTTTCTAAAGATGAGATTTTACATTCCCAGAAACACAAAGCTATTTTTTTTTCTCCGTTTGAAGTGACTGCAGAATTTCAAAGTAACATTTTCCCTTAAACAAAACTCGTGGAATCCAAGCAATGTTCCTTGACTCAATCATTTCCCTTTTTATCTTTAGCCCAAGTTGTCTTTTCATTTTCCTTTCTTCTTTCAAAGAATATCATCTCACATCTTCTAATCATTGCATACCAAAGGTATCACCTGATTCAATCTCATTGGCTGCGGGGATCTGATACACTGCTTGTGTTGTTTCCTCATTAATAAATTGGACAGACTGGCAAAACGGATGAAAATTTTGTATATCGTAGTAGAGATCACTCTAACAAGCAGAGGTCCACAACATGGGGTTAGGAGAAGAATAAATAGTGAAAATATCTACCTCCTTCGTTTCTTAAAGAGGACCTGTCTCCTCTCCTGACATGCCAGTTTTAAGAACTACTAGCATTCCCCATGTAATAACAATTCTGGAGGATCTCATCTTATGAGTCTATGTTGTGCCGTTCCTTTATTTCTCCTGCTAGAAGTTATGAATGAATTACCAACTTTGTCTTACCAGTTGTTGGGGGTGTGTCCCTGCACATTCTAATACTATCCAATCAGTGTTGCACACCCTTAACTGGCCCTTCATTGCAAACTGCTAGTAATTAATTCTTCATTTCTAGCAGGAATAATTCAGGAATGGTATGTCACAGAGTAATAACAATAAATGCTTCCGGAATAGATATGTCGGGATGCTACAGGTCCTCTTTAAAGGGGTTATACCATGGTTTAGGTAAAAAAAATTAATTTCCGATAGCATATAGTACAGGAAAATCTCTTTTTAAAGCAGCTAGAATAAGCCCTGTACATCATGTGGATGTAGAAATTGCATTTTTTGATTGAATTTCTCTGCTAGATTTATTGAAAGCAGTCGGGGGGGGGGTGTCCTTTTCAGGGGGTGTGTCCTTTCTGTTGAAGCTGTCTCCCTATCACAATTTAGGGGTGTGTCCTTTTTCCACAGTTAAGTACTTTCTGTTGCAGCTCTCTCCCTGTAACTACCACAGCTTCTAAAAAGCACATAGAGATATATAGCAAACCTTAGAATAGGCTCTACTCCCCACTTAGAGTTCCTCCGCATGTACTATGCCTTCATATTGTCACATCAGGTAGGGAGCGGTGCAGACCTGACCTACACCCACACCACTGGACTACTTGGAAGATCCGCTCTAAACGGAGGTCCCCAACTGGGCAACAGTCCCTGACCTGAATGAGTGAGCAGGACCTACAGTACTTACGGGAGACAAAAGGGGAAGTCAGATAGATTGAATCAAAACCAGAGAATTCCATCAGAACCAAGGAAGAAACAAACACTGAGCAATATACCAAGCAGGGTCAAAACCAGGAGGTGACCAGAACCAGAATCAGCAGTCAGAGGTGAAGTCAGTAACAGGCAGAAGTGAGAAAGAAGTCCAGGAATGAAACACAAACTAAGGGCTCAATCAGACAGCCGTGAGTCCACATATTGCGGATCTGTAAAATAAGGTTACTGGCCCGTGTACGTTCCTCATTTTGTAGACCACACATGGCCGGCACCATGAAAATACCTATTCTTGCCTGCAATTGCGGACAAGAATAGGACATGCTCTATATTTTGGCGGGACCGTGGAATGGAACTACAGATGCGGACAGCACACGGTGTGATATCCGTATCTTTTGTGGCCCCATAGAAATGAAAGGGTCCGCTCCGGTTCCGCAAAATTGTGGAACGGATGCGGACTCACTCATACGGTCTTGTTAATGAGCGCTAAGTGTATAAGGCAAGAAGACCAATCACAGGCAACTGTGACCAGCAGTTCCCTGTTTAAATACCCCGCCGACAGCAAGCACATGATGGTGCCCAACGTCCTTGCTCCTTGGTAGGCTGATCAGTCCCACTGTCAGCTTGGTTGGTTGCCATGGTAATGTAGTGACGCTGGCCAGACTTGCTGCAGGAGCATGGATGGTTATGTACCTCACATATATAAATCAATCTCCACTTTGCTTTCATAATATCTGCATACTGGAGCTCTGTTTTGCTGTCTTGATAAATTACATGATTCAGTCTACATTCTGCAGCCAGTAGAGGGAGCCCACTAGCCATATATCTAATATAAAACTCAGTTGAACCAGTATAACTCTCCTTTCAGTAAGCTCCCTCTAGTGGCATCAGTAGGTAGCCACCCTAACAGTGTCACAGCAATCAGATCAGTGCTGCCCCCTCCCCGTTTTCACCAAGGGTCCCACAGTAGTCACCCGTCTCTGCACGAGTCACGCCAACGGCACGAGGCATACGAGCGCTAAACCAGCTATGTCTCTTGTAAGTTTTAATCTCTGAGTAAATTTCACACCCTGAAAATGAACAGTTTATATTTTTATACAAAGATTAATTAGAATATAAATTTAGACGAAGTCAAGGAACGTTGGAGCAATTAATATCACAGCTCTTCAATGTATAACCTTTATAGGATGCGGCATGATGCGCCGTCTAATTACCGCATAATGGATTTTTTTTTTTCAAATTCTCAAGTATATTTTCTTTTCATCTCCCTAAAGAACACGAGCTTTCTGGATAGATAAGATGGGAGCTGTAAGCAGCATCCTCAGAGGTAGTGGCAGCGCCAGCCAGACACATTTACTTGAATTATAGAGGTCAAGTGAAACCAGAGGCTGTTCACTGAGGCAGAAAGAGAGACATTTCCCTGCAAAGCTGCAGAGTGATAGTCATTCCTCTTACTGGTAGAGAATGACAGCTCTGGAGGGAGCGGCCGACACCCATCATGTAAAGACAGCAAATATTACAGTTGCAGTACCCCCCAAAACAGGGCCACTGCAAAGGGTTAAAGGGCTGTGCAGTCTTATAAAACTCCATACACATAGTTATGTTACTATACAACACTATAAAACAATTCACTTACAAGAATTTCCATTTTGGGTGCCGACTCCCCTTCCTGACCCCCCAGTCAAGTGACCACAGAAATCCAGAGTACCCACAGGCGTTCACTGCTGCACAGGTGATTGAGACCGAACCGCTTGAGCGGTGAAAGGAAGAGAGCTGCTGTAACAAAGAACACACCTCCTGAGATGACAGGGGGAAAGCTGCATCAAAAAGGACATGCCCCCCTGATCTATGACAGGAAAAGAGCTGCAGAAGAAAGGACGCCCACCTGAACTTTGATAGGGAGAGAGCTGCAACAGAAAGGAAACACCCCCTTGACTGTGGTAAGGAGAGAGCTGAAGTAGAAAGAACAAATCCTCTGAGTTTCATAGGGAAAGAGCTGCAGCAGAAAGGATACATCCCCTGACTGTGATAGGGAGAGAGCTGAAGTAGAAAGGACACATCTCCTGACTGTGATAGGGAGAGAGCTGAAGTAGAAAGGATACATCCCCTGACTGTGATAGGGAGAGAGCTGCAGTAGAAAGGACATATCTCCTGACTGTGATAGGGAGAGAGCTGAAGTAGAAAGGATACATCCCCTGACTGTGATAGGGAGAGAGCTGAAGTAGAAAGGATACATCCCCTGACTGTGATAGGGAGAGAGCTGCAGCAGGAAGGATACATCCCCTGACTGTGATAGGGAGAGAGCTGAAGTAGAAAAGATACATCTCCTGACTGTGATAGGGAGAAAGCTGAAGTAGAAAGGATACATCCACTGACTGTGATAGGGAGAGAGCTGAAGTAGAAAGGATACATCCCCTGACTGTGATAGGAAGAAAGCTGAAGCAGAAAGGACACATCCTCTGAGTTTGATAGGGAGAGCTCTGACGCAGAAAGGACACATCCCTTTAACTTTGATAAGAAGAGAGATGAAGCAGAAAGGACACATCCTCTGCAACAGTAAGGACACCCCCCAAAAATGCATGCCATGAGCTGTAATAGGGAGAGAGTTACAGCAGCAAAGAGCACACTCCCCGAGCTGAGACAGGGAGTGAGCTGCAGCAAAAAAGGACATGTCCCCTTGATCTGTGACAGGAAAATAGCTGCAGCAGAAAGGACACACCCTAGAGCAACCAGAAAAATGAATGTGGAGATCTCTGGATCCATGTGAGGTACAGGGCTGGTTCTACCTTTGCTAGAAATGCTTTGTTATGTTCTATAAGATGTCTGATTTTCATTTTTTACATTCATCATACAGTAGGTTAACCCCTTTAATACTCCAGACAATAACAACTTCTGCTGCTGCATGTTACTGTTTGTACATGAGAAGCTGCAATCACTCCAAGCTATTCACTGACAGACTCCGTGCTTTTCCTCTTGCATGCGCTGTACACATAATGTCGGCTTAACAAAAAAAAAAAAAAAGAACTGTTAGTTCAGCAGGGTGAAAGCAGAGGGCAGCGAGCCCTAGAAGACGGCAGGACAGGGCGTGCAGCTGGAAATGGGAGGCAAAGCATACAGTACACATCACTGCAGGAGGGGTAGGATAAAGTGTGAAGACTTATTCATGCTGGTGCCAATGTCTATAGATCAGCCCAACGTCTGAGCTTCGGTACACTGGAGCAGAGTTCGGGCTCATGCACACGAATGTATTTTCTTTCCATGTCTGTTTTTTTTTTTTTTGCGGACCGTATGCAGAAACATTCATTTCAATGGGTCAGCAAAAAAAATTATTCCATATGCATTTTGTTTCCGCATGTCCATATGTCTGTTAAGCAACAAATCTGCATTATAGACATGGATTGGACTCTATTAGACCGAGCCCCTTTTCCTTGGAACAGAAAGCCACACCCTTTTCCCACTAAGCCACACCCCCTTGCCAAGCTAGGTGCAGAGGATTTCTTGAGATCTAGATTCGCCAAATTTTGTAAAAAATGGGCCATATACAGTATTCATCACTTGCCTACTGAACCCCAGTAAAACCAATAAATTATGACAACTGTGATTGTCAGCCACATGACCAGGACCTGTGATGCATTCCACCATGGAGGACCCACGTTATGATACATTATAAGGCCCAATCAAGAGTTATTTGATCATTTTAAAATTAGCATCATATAGAATTTAGCCATGTAAAGCTGCTTACCTGTATATTAACCCTTGCTGGGTCTTTAAAAACAACACCTGCTCATAAGTGCATTAGGAATAATGTCTGTGATTGGCGATAATGCTGATCACAGACCTTTAACATCTCAGATGCCATAGTCAATTGTGTCTACGGCATCTGAAGCAGCTTTCCCCAGGAGAGCCTGGTATCTTGTTGGTTGTACGTAAAAGATTGGGTCTCTCTAAAAAGTGGGTCTAAGTAAAAGATTGGGTCTCTCTAAAGAGTGGGTCTAAGTAAAAGATTGGGTCTCTCCACTCGAGCCCTCCTCACTGCCACTGGCTGGGTACATACTACTGGTGGAACTAGAAGGATCATTATTATAGGAAGTTCAGGCAGCATGATGAAGGTAGGACTCGCTTGGTGTTGTGGCCCACATTTAAGGTCCTAGGCCCCTGCTCCATATCTTCATTAGAGACAACTAGAGGAGGAGAACAGAAGATGGCAGCTGTTGATGGCCACCATAGAGGGACAGCTGCTGGGGTGCCGTTCTGTGCTGCATTGTGGTATTTGATTCTGTGGGATGGTATTACCCTGCCAACTTGTATTAGCCCCATCCACTTGTGTTGCCCCACTTTCTGTCAATTTGGATCCATTTACTACATGGGGGCCACTTTTAGTTTTTCTAGGGCCACTTTAAGTTCCCTGTCCACCCCTGCCCATACTGGTAAGTAAATAGCCACTAATGGTTGAGCAAATATAATATCAGCATGAACAAGTCATTAAACCTTTGTTCAATTCTACCTTTTTCATAACTTTTTGCCCTTGCAGCCAAAAAAAGATGAAAAAATTAGATATTTCTGTAAAGAAACGAAGCTTTGAGTAAATGAAACGATCTTTGACTTCCATTAAACACCTTATACATGAATATGACACTTATCTCAGCGAGGGCCACTTCAGCTATTGTACTTATTTGCTTTTTTTTTTGGACTGAAGGCTCATATCTCTCTTCTCATCATCATCATCTTTTTACCTGTTGCGTTTCAATTTCTAATTTACGCTTTTAATACAATATTTAATTAAAATGAAAATCTACTGTCAATTCTGCCGTAACCTCCTGCCCTATCAGTCTGATCATTTTACATAGCATAAAGAGAAGAGACATCTGAGTAGTTCGGCCCTAGAAGGATGGGTAAGTGCTCTCTAAGAACCGCCAGAGATTTTCATCAGAGAGAGGTGAACTTTGATACACTCCAGTGAGAAGAGCTGAACTTTCTCCACCAATTTCTTTAGGAACAAGTGTTGCAAAATGTTTTAAACTTTCCACCCATTTTTTGCACCATCTAGAATAGAAAGTGTAACTTTGCAAATAGTTGTGATCAGAAAAATCTCCAACTGTTTGGTGTTAGAGAGGAGTAAAGTTTTAAAAAATTTTATTCTGAACCTTTGCTGAATTTTCCCCAAAAATTAGATTTAAACTGAATTTATTTGTGATGAATCACGTTAAAAAACGGCTATTTTCTGGCTGCAGAGAGCCTGTATAGTGGTGTAGAACACTGTGCCTTGCAGTAACACGCATAGGGAGTCTGCTGTGGTAGTGAAACAATACTGTGAGTGTAACGGGCCTTCCGAGTCTGTTTAGGAGCGAGGATGTGGCCTGCGTCCTCGTCTCCATGGCGATAAAGAGGGAGGAGGAGTCGGCTGCAGACATGGCCGGCGTCCTTGTATCCCTAGCAACCCAGAGGGAGACCTGGCGACGCACGCTTTACAAGTGTGTCCGGCGTCCTCCATCCCCTGGTCAGCGCTCAGGTGTATTAAAGTTTCTGATTTGGGTCACGTGACTCTGGCCAGGTCACGTGACCCATCTGCTGGCCACAGGTTGCCTGTGATTGGTCTATCTACCATTACCTGCATTTTGTGAACCTCTGCGACTAGTGTGTTTTGACTTTGTATTTGATTTCGTCCCCTCTCATCCCCTTGTACTTTGTTACCTCTCAGCTTTTGATCTCGTCTTGAGTTACTGACTTTGCTCTTGTTTATTCCCCTGGTTTTTGATGTGACTTCCTGATTTGACTTCAGCTTGGCGACGTTCTATATTGTGTGTGTTCTGTCTTTTGTCTATTGTTTTCTCCCGTTGATCCCCCTCCCTGTACGTCCCAGCACATACCTATGCTAGGGACTGTCGACCAGTTGTATGCTGTTGCTTAGGACGGGCCATGTAAGTAGGCAGGGTCAGAGTTGGGGTAGAGCTCAGGGCTGCACATATCCCTGAACTGTGACAGTGAGTCAGTATGACATGCAAATGACAGGCGTCGCTCTTAGAATCGCTACACACTTAACATATTTGGGCAGTTACAGGGGCAACGGCCTGACTGATGTGTGTGGGACAATGGATATACAAATAGGCAAATCGTCTAAACGGTACATTTTATATAAATACATTCTATTAGTAATAATATTGGTATGGCTATATCTAACTATACAAACTACAACTGTGAGATGGGAATACACCTTAAAGCTCCTGCTCCTGCAATCTAGCAGGAGCAGGTCGGGTCCCAGTTCACAGACAGAGCAGGGACCCTGAGGAGAAGACAGGAGCGTTTTAATACCGCTTCTGCCTTCTCCTGTGCAGGAGGAGAACGGTACCTGTGGCCATGCTGGAGGAGGAAGGAAACGGCAGCGCCGCTTCCTGTGTTAGTCCCGGCAGTCACGTGACTGCCGGGTGTCTCGGGACCAGAGCAGCGCTGCAGGGTCTAAGGAGACCCTGATCAGCTCTGCCTGTGTCTAATGCCCCCACAGGGGGCTGTTTTAACCTGTAACTGGGGCTCCTGTGGATGCCTCAGTTACAGAGGAAACAGTGAAAAAAAAAGTGTTAAAAAAAAAGTAAATATCCTCCAGAGGTCTTTTAATGACCTCTTGGGGGGCATATTATGTGTCAAAAATAAATTAATATGTAAGTAAAAAAGTAATTCAAATAAAAAATGTAAAAAAAAATAATTAAAAACGCAGTCGCCAACGGAAACAGTGAACATAGTCGCCCTGTGTCAGTTTTTATATTTAAAAAATAAAAATCTATAATTAAAAAAATTCCTTTTTTTAATAAGAATTAGCGATTTTTGTCCAAATTAAACCTAAAAAAATATAAAAAATTTTTGAAAAAAACATTCTAATAAAAAGTCCTAAGTGTCAAGTAAAAAAAATTGCAAAAATTATTTTGGTATTCAAACAAATAAAAAAAAATTAGGGTCACTAAACCACCATGTTCCCAAATCACAAAAAGTTGCCTGGACATTCAGGCCTTTTAAGAACTCAAATTTCTCATTCAATACAATAATACTACATGCTTGCAAAACTCTTGACAGGCTGCAATACGCATCACAACCACTGGGTGGCCACACAAACACATATAAGATAGACATCTCATGACACAGTGTGACAAAATGTTCTTTTATTTAAAAAAATAAAAATTGGGCATCTTGTGCACCACATCTCAGGATATGTCAAGTGAAGAAGAAAGGTAAAGAAGGAAAGATCTGTATTGCTATTGCATTCATCTGAGAGCTTTCCTATTAAGCCCCGCCTCAAACCGAAACCATTGAAGTCTATGGTATATAAGCAATTAAACAATCGCACATTTCTTAGGAGGGTTAAAAAAATTTTTTTTAAATAAATAATGTTTCTAAATATATATAAAAATTAGGGTTTTTTTCCAGCTACTTGGTATGGAATATTACATGTAATAATTACAAAGTAAAAAAAAAAAAAAAAAGAAAAGAAACAAAAAACAAGCCCCCATACAGCTATGTGAACATAAAAAAATAAATAAAAGATGAAAAAAATGAAAGTAAAAAATAATAGAAAATGTCTGCAGCAGGAAGAAGTTAAAATGTCAATTCCCAACACGTTTGTATGATTATAAGTAAAAGATTACGCATATTACATTTTTCGTTCTGTACAGCAAACAAAGAAACTTCACTATTAGTTATGAACGCAGCTACACAAATTATTGAGGTCTTATAAGATCATTATGATGCCATTTTAGGCAAAATATGTACAGTTGTTGCCATGGCAACCAACAATCGGGATTGTAATGAAGCTACTTTTAATAAATTGATTCTCAGCGCCTTGTGATAACACACCAGGTAAACATTAGATAGATATATTACTGAAAAAAACAGTGATCTTGAGGAGTCACAACGCTGTCACCTTTCACTAGCTTTTTAGATGACATTTAATTCTAGACGTCAGAATCCACCCGCAGAAGCTCTGGCTACATTTTCCACCTTATTTTTTTCGAAAATAATAATAATATAATAATAATAATAATATTTATTTATATGGTGCCACCATATTCCGCAATTCACAGGGTTCATGTACAAAACAAAAGACATCACAACGTAACTGGATAATATACAACTAAGGGCTCATGCACACGACCGTATGTATTTTGCGGTCCGCAAAAAATGGATGGCGTCCGTGTGCATTCCATACAGCTGGCCCCTACTACCGTAGAAGAGTCCTATCCTTGTCTGTAATGCGGACAATAATAGGACATGTTCTATTTTTTTGCAGAACGGAAATACGGAAATGGAATACACACGGAGAAACTTCAGGTTTTTTTTTTGCTGACCCATTGAAATGAAGGTTTAGGCTAGGGATGAGCGAACCGAACCGTAACGAACCAGATTCGTTACGAACTTTACCGAACGTTCGGTTCGTCCCCGAACCGAACTTTCGTAAAGTTCGTATGAATCAGGTTCGTAAATAAATAAAGTTTACTTTTTCCACAGAATAGACCAGGATACAAGGGATTATTTATTACTCCTACAATCCCTTGTATCCTGGTGTGACCCTCGTTTCAAACCACCCTTTTGGGAGGAGAATGGCCGAGATGGGTTATTATTTTCGTTCGTCCGAACGTTCGTTCGGACGAGCGAACAGAACCGTAACGAACCAGATTTAACAACGCTACACTGTATGTTCGTCACTGGAGTAGGAATGTTCGCAGACGCAGTGTATTTGTACGCTAATGCGTACATATTCAGTTAAGTAGCGTACCTTTGACAACGCTACACTGTATGTTCGTTATTATGAATGTTCGCATTAGCGTACGCATTAGTTTAAATTCTTAAATATGCGTATATTTTGCGTCGCCGTTGTACAAGTCACTTTAATTTTTTCTACTTTTTTCATTTAATAGCAACTGCAAGTAAACGAAACTATACCCTACCAGACTACCATTATTGTTGCAGCAATTATTCAGCAGTTATAGCAAGTTTCGTTTTAGGTTCGGTTCGTATGAATCCGAACTTCAAGAAAATTCGCCGAACCGAACCGAACCGAACTTTTCAAAAGTTCGCTCATCCCTAGTTTAGGCCCCATTCATACGACCGTATGAATGGGGCCGTATCTATCCGCAAAATTGCGGGCATAGATGCGGCCCCATTCACTTCTACGGGGCCGGGAGCTGCGGCACGGAGCTAGCTCTTTTGAAGCATGCTCTATACTTGTCCGTACGCACGGACAAGTATAGGCATTTTCAATGGGGCCACCTGGCGTGTGTTCCGAGCGATGCGGAACACACGCCGGGCGGCCCCCTTATATTTGCGGGTCCGCAATAATGCGGACCCGCAAATATACGTTCGTGTGAATGGACCCTAAGGAAATACAGTTGACACAAAAGGTAGTTGATTGGGATCTGTAGTTATTGAGCCCTTTTTGCACTGAAAGCAGTGCCGTAGGCCGATCTCAAGATCAGGTCTGAAGAGTTGGGGGGGGGGTATTTACTAGGGGAACGGTCAGTTTAGGGAGCATGATGAGTCTGCCTGAAAAGATGTGTTTTCAAGGCACGTTTGAAGGTAGGGAAGGTGGGAATTGACCTAATATTCCGAGGCAGAGCATTCCAGAGAGTAGGCGCAGCTTGAGAAAAGTTTTGAAGATGGGAGTGAGAGGTATCAATTATGGAGGATGTTAATCTTAGGTTAGTCTTAGGTCACTAACAGAGCAGAGAGCACGAGTCGGGTAGTAATCGAAAATGAGGGAGAAAATGTATGGAGGTGCAGAACTGTGGAGAACGTTGAGGGTGAGAAGTTTGAACTGTATTCTGGATGTGCAACCAGTGAAGTAACTGGCACAGGCTAGTAGCCTCAGTGTAGCGGTTCAGCAATATATAGCTAAGGTAAGCAAGTTTTAGGCAAAAATATATATCTATTTTCTCATTTCCCTCATTCTCTTCTGGCCTTTGTTTACCTGAAATTACAACAATCTGTGAGGTTTTCCTCATGAACATTTGTGGGTGTCAAAAAAGACTGCCTTCCCCCTGCTCTGCAAAGGGAGTAAATAAAAGTGCTGACCTGAGTGACATGTCTGACTGCTGGGATACTCAGCAGCATGTTGTATGTGTAGGACTATATGTCCCAGCTATACAATGACACTGCTGATACACACAGGATCTTCCCTCTACCTGTTCTTGTGCAATGCTCTACAGAACTCCTTCAGTCTGCAGGATGAGGAGGGAAGATCCTGTTCCCAACATTTGTCTCTTCACTGCCTGCAGGTGTTCAGTAAAGCCTTAAGCCCTGAGTCTGTGCTGCTGATGGTAGAAGGGGTTAAACTTTCCTGAAGAATCCAGGAAGAGGCAGACAGCAGCAGCTGGGCCAGTGTAGGGGGGCGCAGCCAGCACAGTGACCTCTACTGCACATAAACAGACCTGCTCCTCAGGATTGTGCATCATACTTTCACATCTGCGTTTTTGCTGTCCGGTTTTAAGATCCGGCAAAACCATGGCCAAATTCATCCGTTCAGTACGGATCCGGTTGTATTATATTGAAAATTAAGAAACCGGATCCGGCACTAAAACCGTTGTAAGTCAATGGGCGCCAGATTTGTTTTTTGTGCAAAAAAAAAAAAAAAAAGGGTTCCGGCACCATTAATTCATGTGGCTTTTGTGCCGGATCTGGCTTCTTCAGTTTCCCCATGCCGCACACAAAAACGCTGCTTTTAGTTGTTTTGTGTCCGGCATGGGAACGCAACCAACCAGAACGGAATGCATTCTGGTGCCATCAGCTCCGGTTTGTTCAGTTTTGTCCCCATTGTCAGTGAACGGAGACAAAGCTGAAGCTAGGTGCTGCTGTTTTGAGACCCTGTGCCGGATCTCAAAATCGGACAGCACAATGATGTGAAAGTAGCCATATCTGATATATATATAATGACAATGTAACAATATCACTTTTTTAAAAATTTTGTTTCTTCCTCTAACAAGCCACCATGGGAATTTGTGTTGCTTCTCAGTCTTGAAAATGAATGTAATGGTTGGTCCACTATGATAAGCTGACAATTACTAGAATAACTGGAGGCACATCTGAAAAGCATTTCATGTGCTCAGCTTGTTTAAACCCCATTGAATGTTCTGCGAGAATCGGCGAGTGGCTCCAAAATGATTGTTTCTGGAGCAGGAACAATAGTAATTACCCATTAGGATGGGAGAAAACGGGAGGAGAGAACAACAGCCGCTAACAATGTACTAAACAGAGGCGATATGAAATAATTGGTGATTACAGGGCGGCATTAGCTCTTCAAAAAGCATTACTTTCACGCATTTATATTTGGTTGGAGAGATTTTCTTTAGTTTTCGGGAGAAAATATATCAGATGTTTGGAGAACAAAAGCAAAGCAATCTCCGAAAGTTTCTCTTTGTGCTCTTCAGTCCATGGGAGCCCCGGAGGTGATTAGGGGGCTAGAATTAGGATATTGTCTATGAGCTTTATGTTTCTTTTATGTCATAGAATGAAAATTAGAATCCAAAAGAAAACACAGCAAAGATCTGACCACGTACACTGACTGCTGGCGTGTATCTTCATAGTCAACCTTCACATGAAAGGATGGTCATATTCATTGGGATATCCACATTTTTAAACAAACTTTATGATGGTAAAAGATTTTAATTCAGAATTTCAGGTAATTTTTTTCATTAGATTAGGAGTGGAAAGTATCTATTATCTATCTATCTAATATCTTTTATCTATCTACCTATCTAACTCATAACTTCTATCTATCTATCTATCTATCTATCTATCTATCTATCTATCATCTATTTCTCTATCTCATATCTTTTATCTATCTATCTATCTATTTCTCTATCTCATATCTTCTATCTATCTATCTATCTATCTATCTATCTCATATATTTTATCTATCTATCTATCTATCTATCTATCTATCTATCTATCTATCTATTCCATATTTGTTTGTCTATTATCTATCTATCTATCTATCTATCTATCTATCTATCTATCTATCTATCTAACTCATAACTTCTATCTATCTATCTATCTATCTATCTATCTATTTCTCTATCTCATATCTTTTATCTATCTACCTATCTATCTATTTCCTATCTATTTGTCCATGTCATATCTATATCTATCTATCTATCTATCTATCTATCTATCTATCTATCTATCTATCTATCTATTCCATATTTGTTTGTCTATTATCTATCTATCTATCTATCTATCTATCTATCTATCTATCTATCCATTTCATATCTATTTTTCCATGTCATATCTATATCTATCTATCTATCTATCTATCTATCTATCTATCTATCTATCTATCTATCTTTATGATCATTTATATGCGCTAAGAGCTTCCACTTTATATACTACATAGCAGTTATGCTTTTTTACCTTTTCATATGTTCATTTCATGTTCATTTTATGTGTCATGGCTTATCTAGTGCTGCTGCCATTTTCTGTTTAGTATTTAATTAGCCAGCAGGTAGCTTGCACCTGACTCTCACCTGTAGGAGGTGCTGTCCGTTTTTTGCAATTATATCTATCTATCTATCTATCTATCTATCTATCTATCTATCTATCTATCCATCCATCCATCCATCCATCCATCCATCCATCCATCTTCCAGTTTGCTACCCCCTATAATCAGCCCTTCATGCCCCTCATAATGTGCAGACAATGAAACAGGCAACTTTATAGGGAAACAATTTATAAACATGAGAATTTGGGCTCAGGCAAATTAAAAACCTGCTAAGCAAGGACTAAACCTCTCAGGGTACACAGTATTGGGTTGTGGCCAAAGGACAAAAGTGAAGCTGCACATGACTCCTCCAACTGGTGAAGTATATGGGTCCGGGGAACATGTCCTAAGTCTCCATTGCAATGCAAAATTTGATATTAAAGATGAAATGATTGAGGAAGGTGAATTTACGGGCAGACCACATGATGTAAACGTGTTTGTCAGGTACTTCCTGTTGGTTCAGGTCAGTAGATTTTCAGTCAGCAATGTGGATCATTTGTGGTGGAGAGCCTTTCTTTTTTAAGAAGCATTAATGTAGAAAATACTCCCACGAGTTTCTTAAAACCTCAGCCCTGACTTGTCTCTGGCTGTAAGGGAAGATATCATAGCAGGAGCTCTTCGTTACTGTTCTGTAGACAGTAAGAGCCCAGCGATGATTAGCTACAACCTCCTAGTGATATCCCAACCCCACCTACCAGCGGTTACTCAAAGGAAACAGGGGAAGAGTAACACCAGGGTTTTCTACAAGATACTGTAAGTGATCGCTCTCTCTCAGGGGGTTGCCATCAAAGACTTCTTCCAACACACGGGGGTTTTAAGTCCATTCATGCTTTATTTTTGCACATAAACACCAGCACAACAGCATAGCCAAACAAACACCTGCCCACCTGGGCTCTGACTAACAAAGGTTCTCTAGCTCACCTAGAAAAAACACCGTCCACATTAGATGTGGCTTCCTCAGCCGTCTGGTCCAGCAGCATCCTGGCTGTGACCTCACCAGCACCTTTGGGGGGAGATGGTCCAGCAGTCCTCCTGACTCTGACCGTGTGACCCTCTAACCATAGGCATCGCTGGGCCCCCCAAAACGTCAGGCTACAGGAAGTCTTGTGGCCCCTCAGCCCTCTTGGCTGAGACCACACAGAGCCTCCGCAGGCTCCAATCTCTCAGGCTTCCTCAGCCTTTCTCTTTCCCAGGCTTCCTCAGCCTTGTGGTCCCCCCAGCCCTCCTGGCTGGGACCACACGGGCCCTCTCCAGGTCTGTTCCCTGGGGCCCTCTCTCTCTCTCTCACATACACAGAAGGACGTTTTATCCCTCCGTGATTACACAACAGGCCTCACCTGCAATCTGTCAGCTTACCGCAACACCTGTAGTGGAAGGGTGTGGACTGGAAGACTCCCACTACCAACCTGTCTCCAAGTCCAAAAAATCCGGCCCATGTCACTTTAAACAAAATCTCCTGCAAGCTATGCCTTACTGAAGCAGCACCATTTCAGGATTTCAGTTATGTCACCCAGCTAAACCGAACAACCGGGTGAGATACACACCCCCACCACACATCTACCGTGAACTTTACTGTACACATCACCACAATACCTACAGACTATTTGTCTCAGGAGATCCAGAAACACCTACAGACTGCTGCCAAACATTCTGGGCAAGGTTTTATAGTGGACACTTTTAAGGGTTTAGCTTCATAGAGCATTGTCTGGTTAAGTGAAATGCAATATATTCACGTGAGGAAAAAAGATGTCCCCTCATCATTATGTCCTTCTCCTTTAACATGGCATATGGACAAAGTTGTGGTGGTTAGATCTCTAAATGTAGCTCCTCCACATTGTTGTAAGAAGACTTATTTCCCAAGGTACCAGATGGATTGTCAGCACCAAAAACTCAAAAAAGGTGACTATCGATGGAACCATCTATCAGGTAAGAGCCAGAGTCTGATGAGTCATTTTACTTTACATTACCAATATTTATTTTATTTCTCTGTGAATTATCATCCAGATACAGATATTTTTAAAGCCTGGGGTATCAAATCTGGCCATACAGCATACGACTTGGCCAAACAATCATCCATTTGAAAGATATTCCTAAGGACTCATTTTCTGTACGTGGGCCGATACATGGGACACGTTGAAATCCAACATTCCTAATCTTTCTTTCCTTCCACATCTGAAGTCATGGGAAGAGTCAGGACACCCCCATATACATAAGATGGTCAACCAGTCCCACAGAAATCATCAGATTTGCATGACATTCAACGACTATATGGCCACCTTAACTTGGCAACAGACATGGCCAACCATCCTGTTCCATTGGTTCAATTCAATTAAAGGGTTTTCCAACTTCAAATATTCTTTAAATTACCTTATCACCCAGTGGGATTTGTGAAGGGAAGAATACCTACCTGCTTCCCAACACTCTCCTGAGTCTGGCTCCATGGGGCCACCCACAGTTGTCTTCACTGCTCTTTGGTCCCAGTATGTAAACTTCCAACACAAACAAGGGGCACATGCCCTTTGCAGCCAATGACGGGCCACAATAGTTATGTATCCACTTGTGGCACATCATTACAGTCACCTACATTACCATTACAGATAGTCATTGGCTGCAGTGACCCTCAGAACCACCATACATAGTGGGACTGAAGTGCAGTAAAGACATTGGTGGACTAGAACTGAGCATGGACTCGCTGGAGTTGGACATTCTACACTGGGAAATGAAGTTGGAAATCCCCTTTAAGTCAGTCACTTGGACAATGACATCTGGACAGTTGAAATTGTATTTATCAAGGTTTTTGGGAAATAAAAAAAAAAAAAAAAAAAGGAGGAAGTGCCAAATCATCATTGTGTTACTCACATGCAAACTGAAGCGTCGCCTCTCTACTAAGGATTCGGCCCAGACTGTTTGCTGCTATGCACTGGTATTGACCGGAATCCTTCTGCTCGTTTGGACTGCTGATAATTAAATTCCCATCTATTAAAGTGTAGCGATAATCACTTTCCAAGTCTATTTCTGTTCCATTGCAAAGCCATCTTTAAAAAGAAGCAAAAGATAGATAAAATGAAAAATAAAGTAAAAACAAAAACAAAACAATTTACAGTAAAAAAGAATGAGAACATATCAAATGTGTTAAAGGGTCACTAACTATATATGTATACATACACACACACATATATATATATATATATATATATATATATATATATATATATATATTGCCATTTCATAGAGACAGGAATTGAGAGTGCAGTGAGGAATGAGAGTGTGATATGCGCTCACTTCTCTGCTCTTGTTGTAGGAATCGGTGAGGGGCTGGGACTCAGACCCCCATGGATGTAAACTTTTGATATGTCTCTATGACATAGGGTTAAAAACTAAACCTTTTAGAAGAAAAGTTTTTTGTACAAAACTACAGGGTCAGCTTTAAGGGCTCCTCAATGAGGTAGGTCTGACCTTGCTAAAGGACTTGTGATGGTATGGTTGGGATTTAAGGCCTCGCTAAATGGTAAGAACCAGATGGTCAATATTAATTCCTGAAATAAGGCTCCATGCATATGACCGTGTATTTGGTCCGCATCCTGTCTGCCTTTTTTGTTGATCGGATGCAGACCCATTCATTTCGATGGGACTGCAAAAGATGGAGACATCATAAAATGTGCTGTATGAATCTGTTCATCCGTTTCACCAGCCCACAAAAAAGATAGAGCATGCCCTGGTCTTGTCTATTTAGCAGACAGGGATAAGACATATCTACAGGAGTAGAAAAAAATAAAAAATAGTATGCACTTGGTTTGGATTTGTGTTTTTTTTTTAATCCATGGCTTACAGACTGCAAATCACATATGGACATCTGTATGAGGCCTAAAAGAAACACATAATACTACCAATAGTACCTACTATATAGTATGTACTGTAAGCATGCCATGATCGGAGTGGACTGGCCATAGAACCAGTGGGCCAATGACCAGAGCCCTCCTGACGGCCGTCTGCTGGGTACACACTGTAACAACTTGACGCTCTCAGCATTAATTAATGCTAGGAGCATCGGGTATTATGCACCTGACTGGTGGATGCAGGTGCTCTCCTGATTTCAACTGTATCACTATCCTCAAGACAGTAAGCCAGTTGAATACTGCAGTGGGGATGGCAGTATTTTGTACTGCACTGTGATATTGGCTTCTTCTGGGGCGGTATTTTGTGTTGCAGATGGTATTTGGTTCTTCTGAGATGGTATTTTGTGCTGCACTATGATATTTGGTTCTTCTGGGGCGGTATTTTTTACTGCACTATGATATTGGCTTCTTCTGGGGCGGTATTTTGTGTTGCACTATGGAATTTGGTTCTTCTAGGGTGGTAATTTGTGCTGCACTGTGGATTTCGGTTCTTCTGGGGAGGTATTTTGTGCTGCACTATGGTATTTGGTTCTTCTGGGGAGGTATTTTGTGCTGCACTATGGTATTTGGTTCTTCTGGGGAGGTATTTTGTGCTGCACTATGGTATTTGGTTCTTCTGGGGAGGTATTTTGTACTGCACTGTGGTATTTGGTTCTTCTGGGGTGGTCCGAAAGAAGGGGAGCTGGACGAGCACACCTTTATCTGGGATAAAAATGAGGGTATATCTGATCCGTGTCTGTCTGGTAAAAAATATATAGTTTAATATACACACTAAATATACACATTCAATGGACAATATATTGGCGCCAATAATGTGAATAAATTAATAATACATTGGTAAATAACTCAATATAAAAATTAAATATAATATAAAAGGCTGGTAGAAAAAAAGCAAAAGAATAAAAACATGAAAAAGTAAAAGATAAAATTAAATATAGAGCGTCCTCCTGGTTATGCGATCCTGTGGATATATCTCAATGTCTCTATCTTCACATATAGAACAGGGGAAGTGTCTTTTAATGTCTCAGAGTCTCATAAATAATTGATTTTGTGAGTATTAGTGCCAGACGTTGGTGCCAAATAACAGGTGATAGCCCCCCGGTTTAGGCTTCACATGTAAGCAAAAAATATATGAGAGCAAAAATATGTGGAGGTACGTTACCAATCTGAAGATGTTACAGTGCTTGTGTATGCTGGATGCTCTCCCGTCTTTGTTGGGCTGGTAGGTATACTGTTTTCCTCCTGTTCGGCAGTATGTAGCGTCTGTTTGAACGGAGCTGGTAAACGCGGGATTCGGAGCTGGTATGCGCGGGAATCGCGTGCGCCGTTAGTTCTCCTCTCTGTGTACCTCGTGGCGTCCCACGTGGGTACCAGTTGTAGGTAAGTAGATAAGTGAAAACAGTATACCTACCAGCCCAACAAAGACGGGAGAGCATCCAGCATACACAAGCGCTGTAACACCTTCAGATTGGTAACGTACCTCCACATATTTTTGCTCTCATATATTTTTTGCTTACATGTGAAGCCTAAACCGGGGGGCTATCACCTGTTATTTGGCACCAACGTCTGGCACTAATACTCACAAAATAATCAATTATTTATGAGACTCTGAGACATTAAAAGACACTTCCCCTGTTCTATATGTGAAGATAGAGACATTGAGATATATCCACAGGATCGCATAACCAGGAGGACGCTCTATATTTAATTTTATCTTTTACTTTTTCATGTTTTTATTCTTTTGCTTTTTTTCTATCAGCCTTTTATATTATATTTAATTTTTATATTGAGTTATTTACCAATGTATTATTAATTTATTCACATTATTGGCGCCAATATATTGTCCATTGAATGTGTATATTTAGTGTGTATATTAAACTATATATTTTTTACCAGACAGACACGGATCAGATATACCCTCATTTTTATCCCAGATAAAGGTGTGCTCGTCCAGCTCCCCTTCTTTCGGACTTTTTTAGTATTTATCTTGCTTCCTTGGGGTTGGAAGCACTGGGACTTGAGCACCCTGAATCCATTGATTTTATCTAGTGGTGAGCCAGTCAACTATATTCTCTTTGCATTCTTCTGGGGTGGTATTTTGTGCTGCACTGTGGTATTTGGTTCTTCTGGGGCAATATTTTTTACTGCACTATGATATTGGCTTCTTCTGGGGCAGTATTTTGTGTTGCACTATGGAATTTGGTTCTTCTGGGGTGGTACTTTGTGCTACACTGTGGTACTTGGTTCTTCTAGGGCAGTATTTTGTGCTGCACTACAGTATTTGATTCTGCCGGTGAGGTAATTTGTGCTGCACTGTGGATTTCGGTTCTTCTGGGGCGATATTTTGTACTGCACTGTGGTATTTGGTTCTTCTGGGATGGTATTTTTGCTGCACTGTGGTATTTGGTTCTTCTGGGGTGGTATTTTGTGCCGCACTGTGGTATTTGGTTCTTCTGGGGTGGCATTTTGTGCCTCACTGTGGTATTTGGTTCTTCTGGGGTAGTATTTTGTGCTGCACTGTGGTATTTGGTTCTTCTGGGGTGGCATTTTGTGCCTCACTGTGGTATTTGGTCCTTCTGGGGTGGCATTTTGTGCCTCACTGTGGTATTTGGTTCTTCTGGGGTTGTATTTTGTGCCTCACTGTGGTATTTGGTTCTTCTGGGGTTGTATTTTGTGCCTCACTGTGGTATTTGGTTCTTCTGGGGTTGTATTTTGTGCCTCACTGTGGTATTTGGTTCTTCTGGGGTTGTATTTTGTGCTGCATTGTGGTATTTGGTTCTTCTGGGGTGGTATTTTGTGCTGCACTGTGGTACTGCTGGCCTCACCATCTGCTGCTGCCCCTACATGTTTGTGTTGCTTGCCTTACTCACCTACAACAAGGGGCCATTTTTAGGTTTATTTCCAGGGCCACTTTGAGTACTTAGTCTGCCCCTAGCCATGATAATGTGTGGTATGGAAAATACAGAAATAGTTTGAGCGAAACCTCAGCTAGATGAGGCAATCAAAGCATTTCCCAGTCCTCTCCAGTTTGAGGTGGGGGTTTCTACCAGTACAAAGATCTATGTTATCATGAATGGAACAATGAATGAGTTCAATGGAAGTGTCTTCAGATGTACCTATAACTTGGGGCAGGGGCTCCTCTTGCCTCACAATTAAGGGCCACTTTCTTCTCTCCAGAATCCGTGGGGAAAATAACATTTTCTGGCTCTTGGATAAACACCGGCCCATAGTCCACACTCTCTGAAAAATGAAAATCTGCCGGTTAAAATATACACATATTTTTCTAGTGAAACATAGATGAACGTGGACACAAATATAGATCTTCTAGTAAATGGAGATTATAGAGAATGAAATGACGGAAGAACAGCAAGGCTTGAATCAGTTTAAGAGCTGTCATCCTGTTCACCCTCTTAGGACAAAGGTGGAGATTTACCATCAGCCTACACCATTGTGACTAGATGTAACTACATCTAGTGGTAGCTGGTGTTTTTACAGTTTCTGAAAAATGGGCACAGAGGGTGGTGCATGGGTCCCGCCACACTCATCATCATGTACAACGGAAACTGGCGTAAACGATGACTGCAGCAGTAAATGCCTCCTCTGGTGGTGAGATGAATGAGAAGACCAACAAAGCATACCATCTATCTATCAATCATCTATCTCATATCTATCTATCTATCTATCTATCTATCTATCTATCTTTAATTTTCTCTGAGAATACAGCATTTTTTCCCCTCCTTCCAGGATGTTTTTCTCTATCCGGCTATGAAGATTGCTTACATTCTCTTGTGAACTGCAATAATTTATTTTTGCCCCAATCCTTAGTTTAAAAAAACCTGTTGACCTGCCCTTACATTCACTGTCTCAGATGACGACTGGTGGCACCTTTATCTAATGAGGTCTGATCCTTCCTTTAGGCCTGCAGCCATATCTTAAAGTAGGAGGCTGGAGCCTAAAAGTTCTAAATCTGCTGGTCTTCCACCCATCCATGCTATACGGATCCCATCTGTCTGTGACCAGATGTATGAAGGGGTTTTATCTAGGACATAACTAGAGGGGCACAATGTCTTGGATGACTCATATGGTGGTCAAGAATCTCATGATACTCTATGATGTACAGTGAGGACCAGCTCCAACTAAATCCTAAATGTCACTAATAGCTGGCGTTATTTCAGGTCGCCCCCTTTGATTCCGCCCGAGCTCGCCGCATACCCCGCTGCCTCTCTCCTAGAATTACAGCCACCGAACCAAATTCTAAACCGAAATAATACAATATGCAATCCTGCTGATCTGTCACCTAGAGATTGAAAAGAGATTTCTTACCACATCACCGGCCCACTCTGTTCTAAAAGAGAAATTTATAGCTGTTTACAACACGGAATTATAAAGCACTTAAAGTCTCGTCATGGGGACAGGCGCCACAATTTCCAAAAAGTCACAAGGCCGTTTCTATGGGACTACAGTGATCTGCATTTAAAGTCTGCACAATGGAAGGATCAGCTTGTAATGCTCCCAATCAACAAAAAAAACATGTAATTTACATATTTACTACCATTACCAATTGTATCCGCTTGGATAATACTCAAAAATGTAAGTGAGAGCTGAAATTAAATGGGTCGTGCCACGAAACATATTGTGCAGTTTTCAAACTAGCACTTGGATCTGAATAATTTTGTAACTCCATGTAATTCAAAATTTTGTATAGCCACTGAGTTATTCAATAAAATGGCTAGCGCCATCTGCTGTTTGTTCTCTTTCTTATTTTGTATCCGTTTTACTGACGTGGTCGCACGTGCTCAGTTTAAAGCTTCAACTGCCACCAGTCATATGTTCTGTTAGAAGCTGTGGCAGTTACAGGGTGAGAGCTATACAGTGAGGAAAAAAAGTATTTAGTCAGCCACCAATTGTGCAAGTTCTCCCACTTAAAAATATGAGAGAAGCCTGTAATTGACATCATAGGTAGACCTCAACTATGAGAGACAAAATGAGAAAACAAATCCAGAAAATCACATTGTCTGATTTTTAAAGAATTTATTTACAAATTATGGTGGAAAATAAGTATTTGGTCAATAACAAAAGTTCATCTCAATACTTTGTTATATATCCTATATCTATCTATCTATCTATCTATCTATCTATCTATCTCATATCTATCTATCTATCTATCTCATATCTATTTATCTATCTATCTGTCATATCTATCTAACACTATGACAAGGCCACTCTATATGTAAGCACCATCAAAGTGGGTGTTTTGAGGGCATTTCTGGATAATTTAGGCCTTTTAAAGTCAGTACATATGGAATAACCTGTATGATGGTGCTGTACAGGTACAGAGGAGCCCACGGAGTGCCTCTGGTGCTATAGTGCCTCGGTGCAGGGATTGTGTGGGGCAGTGTCTAAAAGTAAAAGTCTGTTTGTTGCCTATAGCAACCAATCGCAGCCCAGCTTTCTTTTTTCCAAAGCAGAATACAAAATGAAAGCTGGGCAGTGATTGGTTGCTATGGGCAACGCAGACAGTAAGACAGTTTTTTTTTTCATACAGTTGTATACATGGCGCCCCTGTGCTGGCTCCGCGCCCGCACATCCGAGGTCTAACTATTCGGGCTGTCGGAGAAGTAAGACATTCGGCTCTCCTGGCTAATGAATATAAATGATCCCGCTCGTTGGGACATGGGTGTGATTTTTTACTTGTTGCATTAACATTATGTTTCAGCCTCGCCGGTAATTACTCAGCTATCCCTATTCAATCTGCATTTACTTTCCTTCTACTTAAGGTGCTGACTCTTCAAGGTCTTTCAATTAACCTATATTACTGCAGAATGAGCCGGCCTAATCCCTAATCAGGTTTTTAGAGAACTCGGAAGTAGCGCTCGCCACGTGCGGACAACTGCTTTAAAAGTAATTCAATCATTTTCATTCCGTCAGACTTTCTCGGATCCAATTACCATTCTGAATTCCTGTCTGCACCGAAGTTAGTAATGCAGTCGCCAAACTGTGAACCGCTACACGTCAGATGAAGGATGGAAATGCTACCTGTGGTCAGGCCTGAGTAATCGAGTAGGATAGAACTGCACCCCACTCCTCAAACCGTGGCGCTGATATGAAACCACAACTCCCAGCATGTCTTCATAGATGCAGACTGAGTTACACATTTATCTGTGTTACTTAGGTCTGGTGGATATCCAGTGCTTTTTATGGTATTAGGGCCCTTTCACTTGAATAATCGCAGGCTTTGTGCGGCGACTCCACAAAAAAAAAAAAAAAATAGAACATGTCCTATTCTTGTCCGCAATAGCGGACAAGAATAGGCATTTAGAGTGGGGTGCTGTGTATTCCGCAAATTGAGCATCTGTGGTATTGCATGTCTACAATACCATGGCCGCCTGAACGGCCCCTTAATCGTGTGGAAGGGGCTCTGTCTGAACCCGGCCTAAGGGCTCATGCGGCCAGACGTTGCTCTGTACACCACCTAGAGACTGTGTCTGGTTACCGCAGCTCAGTCCCTTACAAATGAATGGGAGGAAAGCTGCAATAACCAAGCATGGCCACTAGATGGTGTATGGAGTTGTCTGTTTCCAATGCACTCTGTGTTCTGCAATCAACTGATTGGTGGGGGTGTCAGGAGTAAAACCACTGCCAATATACAAGTGCATCTCAATAAATTAGAATATCATCAAAAAGTACTTTTTTTTCAGTAATTCAGTTCAAAAAGTGAAACACATATATTATATAGAGTCATTACAAAGAATGTGAACTTTTCCAAGTGTTTATTTCTGTTAATGTTGATGATTATGGCTTATAGCCAAGGAAAACCCAAAATTCATTATCTCAGAAAATGAGAATAATCAACTCAAAACACCTGCAAAGGCTTCCTAAGCCTTTAAAAAGGTCCCTTAATCTGGTTCAGTAGATGACACAATCATGGAGAAAACTGCTGACTTGACAGATGTCCAGAAGGCTGTCATTGACACACTCCACAAGGAGGGTAAGCCACAAAAGGTCATTGCTAAAGAAGCTGGCTGTTCACAGAGTGCTGTATCAAAGCATATTAATGGAAAATTGAGTGGAAGGGAAAAGGGTGGTAGAAAAAGGTGCACAAGCAACAGGGAGAACCACAGCCTTGATAGGATTGTTAAGAAAAGGCCTTTTCTAAATTTGGGGGAGATTCACAAGGAGTGGACTGCTGCTGGAGTCAGTGCTTCATAAGCCACCACACACAGACATATCCAGGACATGGGCTACAAGTGTCACATTCCATGTGTCAAGCCACTCATGACCAATAGACAACGCCAGAAGCGTCTTACCTGGGCCAAGGAGAAAAAGAACTGAACTGTTCTCAGTGGTCAAAGGTGTTGTTCTCAGATGAAAGCAAATCCAGGTCCCAGAGTCTGGAGGAAGAGTGGAGAGGCCTCAATCCAAGCTGCTTGAGGTCTAGTGTGAAGTTTCCACAATCAGTGATGGTTTAGGGAGCCATGTCATCTGCTGGTGTAGGTCCACTGTGTTTTATCAAGACCAAAGTCAGTGCAGCCGTCTACCAGGAAATTTTAGAGCACTTCATGCTTCCCTCTGCCGACAAGCTTTTTGGAGATGGAATTTTTATTTTCCAGCAGGACTTGGCACCTGTCCACACTGCCAAAAGTACCAATACCTGGTTTAATAACCACAGTATCACTGTGCTTGATTGGCCAGCAAACTCGCCTGACCTTAACCCCCTGGGAGTATCTATGGGGTATTGTCAAGAGGAAGATGAGAGACACCAGACCCAACAATGCAGACGAGCTGAAGGCTGCTATCAAAGCAACCTGGGCTTCCATAACACCTCTGCAGAGCCACAGGCTGATCACCTACATCCCACGCCGCATTGATGCAGTCATTCATGCAAAAGGAGCCCCAACCAAGTACTGAGTGCATTTACTGTACATACTTTTCATTTGGCCAACATTTCTGTGATTTAAAAAAAAAAAACTTACAGTTGGTCTAATATAATATTCTACTTTTCTGAGATAATGAGTTTTGGGTTTTCCTTGGCTGTAAGCCATAATCATCAGAAATAAACACTTGAAAAAGTTCACTCTGTTTGTAATGACTCTATATAATATATGTGTTTCACTTTTTGAATTGAATTACTGAAAAAAAAGGGTCATCAATATAAAAGTCCTGGGAAACCCCTTTTAAGTGCAGCTAAGGATATTTAGATAGAAAAGTGCAGTACCCCAGAGGACCACTGTAAAGGGTTAACTAAAACCAAAAGTTTGAAATGTTATGATTCATTGCTAACATACTTTGGGTGGTCATTTACTAAGACCATTGTTTTAAACGCTGGTCTTAATAAGCCCTTTAGCTGACAGTGGATCTGCCGAAGTTCTGTAGAGGCTCTGGTGTATCCACCGCTGGTCTAATTGTAAGCCAGCTCCCTTGCTGTCTTAAATTGAGACCATTTTCTATGCCTAAAACAGGCATAAAAAATGATCAATGAGACCAGCCTACCAGCCCGTCCCCTTCCCCGCCAACGCCATGCCCACCTGGTGTGAGTGGGCAAAAATCACAGATTGCTCAAATAACCTTTGTGCCACAATCTGTGCCAGAAATATGCCTAATATAGGTGTATTTCAGATAGCAAATGACCCTTTATTTCTTTTTATCTTATATACACCTAATAGAAATGACTCATACCTCCTAACTGTCCCGAATCCAGCTGGACTGTCCCGGATTACACTGTCCCAGTACGGGGGAGGTATGTCCCCATTTCTGGCAGCTGTCCCTGCGTCCGGCATCGGCTCGCTGATTCATCCATTCTCCCTCCCATCCTCCCTGCAGGCACTCCATACCTCCAGGCGGCTCTCCACACCTTTGGTTTGGGAAGGGGCGGGGCCTGCCATCAGTGAGCCTTGGCTCTGCCCTCTCCAGACTAAAGAAGAATATGCCCTGCTGGTGATGCTACTAGGAAGAAGGTAAGTATTATGGTGTTTATTTTTTTTTACCTTTCTGTGAATGGCACAAGGCGGGCATATTACTAGGGGACAATATATTACTGGGGGCACAATGTGGACATGTTACTGGGGGCACAACATTAATGGGGAGCACAAATGTGGACACTACTGTGTTAGAGGCCCTCACACGGTATAGTTACCCCCCAGTGGCCCCCTCACTTAGTATAATGACCCCCAAATGTCCCACTCACACAGTATAATGAGTCCCCCGCCCTCAGGCTCCGTGCACTGTCCGGTGGGATGCAGCTAGCTCCAGAGCCCGGGAGAGCACAGCTCCGGGTCTCCAGCTTTTCTCCTCCCGCTCTACACGATGTGTTGGGCGTGGTTACATCACATAACCACGCCTCTATGCAAATATTCAACTCGCCCCCTCTTCTATCAAGCACGCCCCCTGCAGAACGTGTTTCTACTCGAGATGGGGAGTGCCGGGACTTGCCCGATTATGCTGGGTGCTGGCGCCAGCCCTGTGTAGATTGAACAAATGAGTTCTGAATTGTCGACAAAACCTGACGCATTCTTGGGACAGAATAGATAGTGAAGACCGATCTGCACCATTTGCCCCATAAATTGTCAAACTCTTGCGGTCTATTGCAATGTTTGTATACCACTAAGACATAGGGTAGTATCTGATTTATTTACGTTTTCCACATGCTTAAAGTTGGTACGTTTGGGCTATACCATCTCAGAGCTATACATTTGCGTGCCATGAATAATGATTCCCGCAGTAAAATAGACATATAATGATCCCTTTTATCTTCTTCTATTAGGCTTAGAAGACATAGATGTAAATGTGATTTGGACAGGTAGTTAGTTCGAGAGGAAATCTGTTACCCCCTTCCCATACCGCCCAACCGTCTCGGATCCAGCAGGACTGTCCCAGATTACAGTGGCTGTCCCGCTGTCCTGGTATGGGGGAGGTATGTCCCGGTTTCTGGCAGCTGTCCCTGCGTCCATAGGACACAGAGACAGTTGCCTGAATTTTGATGAAGCAGAGAGCCGGCATCGGCTCACTGCTTCATCCATTCTCCCTCCCATCCTCCCTGAAGGCTCTCCGTACCTCCAGGCGGCTCTCCACACCTTTGGTCTGGGCGGGCTGGCTGGGCCGGCCATTAGTCAGCCTTGGCTCTGCCCCCTCCAAACTAAAGAAGAAGATGTCCTGCTGGTGCTGCTGCTAGGAAGAAGGTAAGTATTATGGTGTTTATTTTTTTCACCTTTCTGTGAATGGCACAAGGTGGGCATACTGTATTACTGGGGGACAATATATTACTAGGGGCACAAATGTGGGCATATTACTGGGGGCACAACATAAACTGCAGTGCACAATGTGGGCATATTACTAGGGGACAATATATTACTGGGGGCACAACATTACTGTGGAGCACAATGTGGGCGTATTACAGGGGGGTACAATGTGGGCATATTACTTGGGGGGCACAGATGGTCATATTACTGGGGGCACATAACAGGGCATTTTACTGGGGGTACATAACTGGGCATATTACAGGGGGCACATAACTGGGCATATTACAGGGGGCACATAACTGGGCATATTACAGGGGGCACATAACTGGGTATATTACAGGGGGCACATAACTGGGCATATTACAGGGGGCACATAACTGGGCATATTACAGGGGGCACATAACTGGGCATATTACAGGGGGAACATAATTCGGCATATTACAGGGAGCACATAACTGGGTATATTACTGGTGGCACAAAACTGGGTATATTACTGGTGGCACAAAACTGGGGAATGATTACTATGTGGGGCAGTAAGGGGACTGGGTGGGATTAGGTGTATAGTTATGTTTTGGGCGGAGTTAGAGGCGTGGCCTAGTGGCGAAAAAAGTTGCAGCGACGCGCTTTGCGCGCTGCACAATTTGTCCCTCTTTGTTCATTTTCAAAGTTAAGAGGTATGCAATCTATAGGCAACAAACGGTTAATGCTGACAGACTGGTTAGGTTGACAGGGTGATGGATACGGCCTGCCCCCTGGTTAGTTCGTTTTGAAGTCTAGTTTGAGCTACAGGAAAAAAAATGTGTGTGTGATACTTCCTTCAGAACTAGGCCAGAGCTTCGAGAACATTCATCTCTGAGACAGCTGCTAGGGTGGATATCTCATCAACAGAGTACCTCTGAGAGAAGGAGATCAGACATCTTAAAAGGTTCCAGAACCAACGAGGCCAGGCATGGGATTCAGACAGTAAGGCATTGTGCTTGTTTATGGCAGGAAGACTTTTCTGCTGTGAAGAGGGAATACTGCCTAAGCATCCCCCACACTTTGAGATGGACTGGCCATCTGTATCTTTCTGAACCCCTCAGCCCTGGAACTGCAGAAAGAGTTAATGAGAACAGGATTGCATGTCTGTGGGTCTGTGGAGAGACTGCAAAATGGTTAGAGAGGCTCAGGGACTACTACCACCATCATTGTTGCTGCCTATTCACTGATATTGAGAAAAGACTATACTGTGATAAACTTTGGAACTGTGCCTTTTGCTGATATGTACTACTACCCCTATCCTCAATCAACATAAGAAGACTTTATTTATTACAACAAACAGGGCCAGTTATTGACTCCACCCCCCACTTTACATAGAAGTTGAATGGTATCTACAGTCAACTGAGGTCAAAGCACTTTTTTAGGCATGAGATTTTTTTTAATGCATTAATTTATTTTCACACTTTTGGGCTACAACTCACAGCCCTTGTAGATCGCTATTATCAAGGAGGTTCAGATCAGAAAACCGTGGTTCACATATTGATCGTGTGATAGCAGCCTAAAATATTTGGGTTTTTTTGGATTATTATAAGATTTTCCACATGACATGAAAACTCTATAATTACTAATTTTTTTAAATCACGCACCATCCTGGACATTCCTTTTTTTTCAGGGACCAAACAACCCATTTAATTATTGAGTTCAATGTGTAATCAGTATGAAGTAAGCTCCTGAGCTCCCCCTAGTGGTGGGTACATGCCATCCAAATGTTATTGGTTCCCCCTATTCCTATCCTGAGGATTTGGCACTACGTATGTAATATCCCAAGGTTGTTTTACCATTCCTTCACCCTGCTACTGTCTCTAATGGTCTAACATTAATGCCATCCGTGTATTTATTTCCAGGTCTTTTACACTGTGCATTTCTATCATTGTTATTAAACTGTTTTGTACATGTAATATGCCTGGTTCACCAGCAGGTGGCGTTGTGTATCTGGCAGAGTGAGAGACCCTTAGATAGAATGGAACTTACCATTCCATTCTTCCCCCTTTTGGGCAGAAGGGGGCTAGTCCTGTTTCCTACCAAAGGGAAGGGTTGCAGTTCCAGTTTATTGCAGTTTAGACTTGATAATGTAGCTAAGAAGATATGAAAGATGTAGCAGCGAGGGGGAAAGTTTTCTGCCTGTGGCAGGAGTCTCTCAAAAGGGAAGTAGCTCATAGAGCACCCTGACTCCTTACAGAGCTACAGACAGAGTGTCACTAGGGGGTCAGCAGCCAAAAGCACCCCGCTCCAGAGATATCAGAACAGTTCTAAAGCTACCAGACTAAAGCCGAGTTTAGCACAAGAGAGAGAGCAAGCAGAGCAGTGGCGTACCGCCCATATAGGCAGACCACGCCACTGCTATAGGGCCCGCGGCACAGGGGGGCCCGGAGCACACGGGAGGCTCTGCCCCCTACTCTGCATCATTAAGATGCGTCCCTGCACTCCGGGCCTCTCATGTATGTATGTATGTATGTATGTATGTGTGTGTATGTGTGTATGTATGTATGTGTATTTATGTATGTGTATGTATGTATGTATGTATGTGTGTGTGTATGTATGTTGTGGTGATGTGTACTGGAAAGCTGGAAGGGGTGTGTATTTCACTCAGGTTCCTCAACTGGGTGAGATGAATAAAATCCAGGTAGACGGTGCTGGCTTCAGCAAACTTAGTTGCTGGAGCTATTTTGATAGTAATAGCTGGGCTGGATTTTATTTTGGTTGGGAAGGTAGGTCGGCAGTGGGACCTTTCCAACCCACCTAATTCCAGGGCATGTCTTTTCTTTGGCCTGAGGAGATCCCAGGTGAGGCCAGTTGGTGTAATCTGGGAGGGAGAAGTTAGGCCTCTTTCACACGAGCGTCGCGGATTTGTTCAGGATGCGTTGCGGATGCGTTGCGGATGCGTTGCGTTAAAAACGCGCGGATTGCATGCGGATGCAATGCGTTGCGTTGCGTTTTTAACGCACCCCCATTCATTTCTATGGAGCCTGGGCTGCGTGAAAAACGCAGAATATAGAACATGCTGCGTTTTTCACGCAACGCCGAAGTGATGCGTGAAAAAAAACGCTCATGTGAAAAGCCCCATTAAAATGAATGGGTCAGGATTCAGTGCAGGTGCAATGCGTTCGCATCACGCATTGCACCCGCGCGGAAATCTCGCCCGTGTGAAAGGGGCCTAATCCTCCAGTGTGTCAGTCTGTGGAGAGGCACAGATCCTGAGAGAGGGTGAAGCCAGTGAGGCTTAGTGTGGTCTCAGCCAGGTGGGATGAAGGGGACCATACAGGCTACGTATAGCTGGATCTCTCCCGAGACTGTGAATTTATGTGGAGGTCACGGCCTGGAAGCGGCTGACCCAGACGGCTGAGGGAAGCCGCAACAAAAGCTGCTTGTGAACATCGTCTTATTAAAGGTGAGATAGGGAAACCTATGTCTAGCCAGAGCCTAGCCGAGCAGGAATTTTGTTTTATGATTTGTTTCGTGTTGAGTGCTGGTACCAATAAAATAGAGTTGGACCTGAAAAACCTCGTATTTATGAAGAAATTGTGTGATGTGACCCCCTGAGCGTGTACGATCCCTTACAATATGTATGTATGTGTATGTATGTGTGTGTGTGTATGTATGTGTGTGGGTATATGCATACACTGTACGTACTGTACATTGTATAGCGTGGCGCAGGGGTTATGTTGTCATGGTGTAACTGCCATGTATTTGTTGTACAGTATATATTATAATCCCTGTACCATGCTATACAATGTACAGTATAATCCATACACCATACTGTATAATGTACAGTATAATCCATACACCATGCTATACAATGTACAGTATAATCCATACACCATACTGTATAATGTACAGTATAATCCATACACCATGCTATACAATGTACAGTATAATCCATACACCATACTGTATAATATACAGTATAATCCATACACCATGCTGTATAGTATACAGTATAATCCGTACACCATGCTGTATAATACACAGTATAATCCATACACCATACTGTATAATACACAGTATAATCCATACACCATGCTGTATAGTATACAGTATAATCCGTACTACATGCTGTATAATATACAGTATAATCCGTACTCCATGCTGTATAGTATAGAGTATAATCCGTACACCATGCTGTATAATACACAGTATAATCCGTACACTATGCTGTATAATACACAGTATAATCCGTACACCATGCTGTATAATATACAGTATAATCCCTACACCATGCTGTATAGTATACAGTATAATCCCTACACCATGCTGTATAGTATACAGTATAATCCCTACACCGTGCTGTATAGTATACAGTATAATCCCTACACCGTGCTGTATAGTATACAGTATAATCCCTACACCGTGCTGTATAGTATACAGTATAATCCCTACACCGTACTGTATAGTAAACAGTATAATCCCTACACCGTGCTGTATTGTATACAGTATAATCGTTACACCATGCTGTATAATATACAGTATAATCCTTACACCATACTGTATAATATACAGTATAATCCATACACCATGCTGTATAGTATACAGTATAATCCATACACCATGCTGTATAGTATACAGTATAATCCCTACACCATGCTGTATAGTATACAGTATAATCCCTACACCATGCTGTATAATATACAGTATAATCCCTACACCATGATGTATAATATACAGTATAATCCGTACACCCTGCTGTATAGTATACAGTATAATCCGTATACCATGCTGTATAATATACAGTATAATCCGTACACCATGCTGTATAGTATACAGTATAATCCCTACACCATGCTGTATAGTATACAGTATAATCCGTATACCATGCTGTATAGTATACAGTATAATCCGTACACCATGCTGTATAGTATACAGTATAATCCTTACACCATGCTGTATAATATACAGTATAATCCCTACACCATGCTGTATAGTATACAGTATAATCCGTACACCATGCTGTATAATATACGGTATAATCCCTACACCATGCTGTATAACATACAGTATAATCCCTACACCATGCTGTATAATACACAGTATAATCCGTACACCATGCTTTATAATACACAGTATAATCCGTACACCATGCTTTATAATATACAGTATAATCCATACACCATGCTGTATAATACACAGTATAATCCGTACACCATGCTTTATAATATACAGTATAATCCGTACACCAGGCTGTATAATATACAGTATAATCCGTACACCATACTGTATAATATACAGTATAATCCATCCTTGTGGCTGCCCCCATTCAGTTAACGTCTCCTTATTAAAAAAAAATAATAAATCAGTAGCTCATGTATACATTTCTTTATTGGCAAATGGGGGTGTGGCATGGGAGGAGCCATGGTAGCATGTGGGATGGGCTGGGGTAGTGGGCGGGGTTAGGGGTCCCATTCAGATTCTTGCTATGGGGCCCAATGATTTCTATGTACGCCCCTGAAGCAGAGTACTCAAGTTTGCCTGCCAGTTTACGCTAAAACCTGCTGGAACGAAGAGAAAGCCTGAATATTGTCTGGACACAAGTTTATACAAGTAAAGCTTTGGAACTCTATCAAGGTCTGGACTCGACTTATTCTCCATCTCCACAATTACTCATCCCTTTTATTGCTTTGAAGTCTAACCCTGGGGAGTGACGGTACCAGGTAGCAGCACCGTGACACACACATAGAGACTATTGGGGCCACACCACACCACTCGGCATTCCTATGAACCTGGGACACGATTGGCCCTGGGGGGGCGGCACGCTGCATGTATACGTACGATTTTGCTGTTACTTGGCATCGCTAAATCATTTCTCATGTTTCAATTATGCAAGTGCCCGCCGTTAACAAAATTGATGCTAATTATTTAATGCTTTATATCTCCTGTGGTGAACACCTGCTGATAAACTCTCTTATTGATTACAGACGATCGCTGAGGTTGCAGCTACATGTCGCCATGTGATCGAGTTATCAGCAGAAGACCCTTACAACAAGTGCTGTATACGCTATATACTCCAGGGAATGAGGTGTATAATGTATACCGAAACAAGTGTAATTCCGTTCCAAACGCCACATGCTGCACCTCATATCACACAATCCACTGCGCACACAAATAAACACTACATCGACGCTAAGTCAATTTTTTCCCGGAACCGTGTAATTAAAAGCCTCGCAAACTCCAACCTATCTGTGACTCAGAATGAGAAATGTCAAGTGCAGCTTTCTTAATTCTCAAGAGTTTTAATTTTATCTGCACTGCCATAACAAGACACACTTGTATCGTGTAGGTTTAAATGCTTCTCCTCTACCAGCCTTCCCTTTCAAATATTCACCTCCCCCAGCTTTATCATAAATTGATGCTGAACTAACGTGTGCGAAGTTCTGTATATTCCAACAGGCTCCCGGGGCTTAATCTAATGATAACGTACAAAACAAAAGCAGAACTCGAGTATTCTTCACAGAAGATGGTGATGGCAGGAAGATCGTCATGAGCTCAACCTGCCTTCTACATACTGGTTAAAAACCTATGCACAATAAACTTAAATATATTGCAAAAACATAAAGGCACACAGAAACTGTTTTATATAAGGGCGCATTCACGTGACTGTGTGTATCTTGCAGTCTGCAAAATGCGGATTTCAATCTGAATTTCAGGATAAATTTGATTCACCACGGCACCTGAGGGCAGATCACAGCTCCCTGTCATACAGGTCGGGTGCTGGCTATGTGATCCTACCGCCGACACCCGCCTCCTGTACTTGTATTAAACTATAGTTATGTTCATTGGTAGCACAGTGTGCCCTTGCACCCCCTCACCCCAGGTAATAGAAACATTAGTGGAGTAGGGCACCCCCCCCAACCCACCATTATTAAATCACTGGTGCCCCACAGGCGCCCCCCTACCCCCCTTCCGCTCTTCATAGGTGGCAGTGGAAGTTCCAATTGGAGCTCCAGCAGTGTAATCACGGGGCTCCAATCAGTTACCATAGCAGCAAGGATGCTACTGAAGCCCTGGCTGCCATGGTAAGCTCCCTGCTGCTGTGTGCACAAAGCCCAGGGCAACACGGAGAGTGTGAAGTCCTATTCATCCTAAGGCCCCTTTCACACGAGCATGACGGATTAGGTCCGGGTGCGTTCAGGGAAACTGGTTTGAGTTTTCCTGAACGCACCCTGAACGCATCCAGACCTAATCCGTCACGCTCGTGTAAAGGGGCCTAATAGATCTCTATTAGGGTGAATGGGACAAGAGTTCTAGCCCCTAAGGCCCCTTTCACACGAGCGAGCTTTCCACAACGTGAACGCATAGCCCCCGCACTGAATCCTGACCCATTCATTTCAATGGGTTTGTGGACATGAGCATTTTTTTTTAACGCATCAGTTCTGCGTTGCGTGAAAAACGCAGCATGTTCTATATTCAGCGTTTTTCACGCAGCCCTGGCTCCATAGAAGTGAATGGGGCTTCAGTGAAAAACGCATTGCATCCTGAAGCAAGTACGGGTGCAATGTGTTTTTCACTGATGGTTGCTAAGAGATGTTGTTTGTAAACCTTCAGTTTTTTGTCACGCGCGTGAAAAACCATCAAAACGCATTGCACCCACGTAGAAAAAACTGAACACAATTGCAGACAAAACGGACTGAACTTGCTTGCAAAATGGTGCGAGTTTTCCTGAACGCACTCTGAACGCATTCGAACCTAATCCGTCACGTCCGTGTGAAAGGGGCCTAAGGGAGCTAATAGTAAATAAAAAGTTAAAAAAAAAAAAAGTTAAAAAAAACAAACACCAAAATTAAGTTTAAATCCCCCTTTCCCAATTTTACATACAAAATATATAAATAGAGATGAGCGAACGTGCTCGTAATGAGCACTGTACCGCTCGGCTCCCCTGCGCTCACATGGGCGCAGGCAGCCGCTTCCGTCGGGTGAGGAGGACGGAAGCGGCTGCCTGCGCCCATGCGATCGCAGGGGAGCCGAGCGGTACAGTGCTCATTACGAGCACGTTCACTCATCTCTATATATAAACAATAAATAAACATTAGGTATCGACACGTCCGAAAAAAGTCCAAACTATTAAGATATTAAAAAATGTCTCCTCTGCGGTGAACGACGTAACAGAAAAAAATAAAAATAAAAAAAGTGTGATTCGCCATTTGTTTGTCACCTTTCCCCCCCAAAAAAAAAATAGAATAGGACTGTTCTATTATGTGCTGGATGTTTCATACGCAACTTTTTGGCGTTTTTATTTTTTCACGTGGTATTGAATGGTATCGAGTATCGCAATACTTTTTTATGGTATCGAAACTGAATCAAAATTTTGGCATTGTGACAACCCTAGTCCATATTGCTTCCTTTGCTGTCTGGATTCATTTTTCCAACCAGCAATCCAGCAGAGGTGGCCATGCTTGCACACTATAGGAAAAGGCGCCAGTCTAAGCACACTCCTGTGGTTCCAACCACTAGACCGGCCAGAGCTTTTTCCTATAGGGTGTAAGAATGGCCACCGCTGCTGGATTGATGGGTGGTCGTAACCATGGAAACGAACAGTGTATAATGTGATTGAAAAATGAATCCAGCCAGCAAAGGAGACAATATGGACAATCACAATACATTAGTAAGTGCCTTGTATTAACTTTCTCTACATAATAAATGCCATTTGCTGAAGTGAGACAACCCCTTTAAATTTTATGGACAGTGATAGAAATCCTATTCTAGGCTTGTCCCACCACTAGTCCTTATGCACCACAGGATATTTGTCTTCTACTCTTTTTTTGGAGTTCCATCAAATCAGACGTTAATGGTAATTTGCATTTAATCCATCACATTACGCTTGATTAGTGGTATTGTCTATCTATCAGGTTCTAGTCAGAACAGCTTGATTCCCATTTTAAATTTTGTGGTGCTTATCAACATGTGTGACAAGTAGGACACGTAAGGCGTGTAGAACTTTTCATTTCTCTAACTGCTTACCATAAGATGAACTTTCTTGTGAGGGCAACTCCTCTTCATGTACTACTTTATTACATATGGACATCATAAACAGTTCTCTCACTCAGGAGCCCTTTGTATTAGCCAAAGAGGAGCAATTAGGCTTATTTGTCCATGCATTATTGTTATGCTTAGTCACGGTTCTGAATCTCCTTAAAGAAACCAGTCTTGTATGGAGACTTACTGGAAGTGCTCCATGGGAAACAAATATGCAAAGAGATACCTCCCAAGAAAAGTAAACCAACTCACCAGTGCTACCTCTTAAAAGTGGCTCCAAAATCCAACTTTCAAACAAGCCTTGGGATTTTTCAAGAGAATGTAGCCAAGCCAGACATCCATCCATAGACTATATAGGCAAGGGTGCACTTAGCCTTTCTGCTGCCTGAGGTAAAAACTGAAATGGCGCCCCCTCATGGCAATTTCTTAACCTAACCCTTTTGCCACAATGAAAACACTCTTTGTCCATGGCCCTTCTGCTGCCCCTACCTGGTGCTGCCTGAGGCGATCGCCTCACCTGGCCTCATTGGTGGTGCACCCCTGTATATAGGCTATATTCCCTTGTCAAATCCCAAGGCTTGTTGAGAACTTTTGACTCATATGGAGCCACTTCCTACAGGTAGCGCTGGCCAGGTGGTTCTCTTCCTTGGGACATACCTCTTTGCACATTATTGTTATGAAAGGGACATGCAAGGAAGGAAGGAAGGTAGACCTGATGATTTGACCACCACTGAGCAGAATTTAAGGGGTTGTCCCCTGACAACAACTTATCCCCCATCCTGTGTCTCATCTCAGGGATCCGAATGCTGGAGCCCTTGCCAAACGCTAGCATCGGGGCTGTGTTCCCCTGCTTCAATGGAGCAACAGACACACATGCATGTCCACCACTCCATTCTACTCTTTGCGGCTGCCCCCATTTTAGTTCCACAAGTCAGACCCCCAATGATCAGTAGGATGGGGGCTGTGTTCGCCCGTTTGTATGGAGCAGCAGACACTTTTGCATGTCTGCCAATTCATTCAACTCTATGGGATAGCCAAGCCCTTGTACTCAGCAATCTAAGGCCGGCCCGTAGAGGTGAATAGAGCAGTGGACACACAAGAAAAATGAATGGAGGGCGGCTGTGCATGCGCAGTGCGCCCTCCTTCACTTCAGGGGGTCCGTTCTCGATATAGGTGCAGGTCCCAGTGGTCTAGCGATATGCCCCCATTGTCCAAGATGGGAATAACCCTTTAAGGAAAGGTTGTCTTCTGCATCTCTGTAGGTTTCCATCATTTCAAAGGAACAAGAAATGAAGAAAATTCATGCCCAATAATTGGCCAAAGTCGGATTCCTAATTTTAAATGTTTTTAAAGATGCAGAAATAAATACCGAATTAGTTCACCCAAGTCTCTTGTGACTTCGGAGCCAATATATTTTAATGCTGAACGGAGACAACATAAAAATTAAACCATTTGACCGAATCGACTTCAGATCTCCGATCCGAAGCCCAGTTCGCTCAAGCCTACCTATAAGTATAGTGATATCCTTCACTCCAGCCCTAATAAATGAGAAGAGGTAACAATATTTACTGATACGAGTTTGTGACACGGAACAAGACATGGCGCACTTGTAACCGCGCATAATGAAATTCATATTGTTATTCTGCCGCTTGCAGTTAATCACATTATGCATGTGCACATTTGTTATAGCTCTTAAGGAGTAATTTAACTGTGCATTTTAATAATGTTTAGCAGGTAAACATCAACATCTCGCAGTCTGGGAAGCCTTCTTTATTTAAATAGTAATCACGTTTAAGAGGCTGATTTGCATCAATGCGATTTAAGTTTTCTTCTTATCTGTGCTTTCATGAACCTCGCTGCCATTTCTGTGACAAATTGTTTTATTACGAGATACTTGTTCTGTCAAATGAAAGTTCTGCAAGAAAGGCTCAAGGCTGTGGTGGGGGAAGCCATTCCCTTTGCCTTAAAGAAGAACACCCGCAAAAATTTTTATTCTCTGACCTGTTAGAAAGGTGCATGATATAATCTGTAGTGATTGTCATCTTCTTATCAGAGGCTGAAATTGAGAGTTTTCACTCTCTTCTTATTGTAACTGGGTCATGTGACCAACTCCCTGACCTCCAACTGACACAGGACAGAAGCCAGTCACTGCTCTATTCATTCCTATGAGACTGAAAGTGAGGCTCCCATAGGAATGCATAGAAAATTAGACTTCCTGTCCACACATAAGTCTCTGTGTGAGTTGGTGGGTCTAATTCCTAGTCACTTGACACAGATAAGAAACTTTAGGATGATATAACTCAAAAATTCAGCTACTGGTAAGAAAAAGACATTCACTACAGATTACATCATGTACATTTCTAGCAGGACATGGAATAAAAAATGTTGCGGGAGTTCTTCTTTAATGGCATGGCCAATAATGGATCCAGATAGTTCCATCAAATGCCATCAATGTCAGATAGGTGGGGGTCCCACCTCATGGGACCCCTAAAGTAGAGCAGCTGCACATGCACATCCACCCTTCATTCATCATTATGGGAGTTCGGAAGATAGCCTGGCAAGCTATATTCACCACAGCATTCTTTACCTCTTCGTAGAATTATTTTCAAAGATCTATTGATTGCTCTGATGTCCTCCGAGCGTTCTGAAAATGAGAGTGACTAAAGTGAATATAACACTAGGAAGACTTATCTCAAGTCAGTGACTTCTTCCTGAGATCGAGACAGGAAGGTTCCCCCAGGTGGTCAACTCCTTATCTATCTTGTTTAAAGCTGTATTTAATTTGATATATATATATATAGTACAGACCAAAAGTTTGGACACACCTTCTCATTCAAAGAGTTTTCTGTATTTTCATGACTATGAAAATTGTAGATTCACACTGAAGGCATCAAAACTATGAATTAACACATGTGGAATTATATACTTAACAAAAAAAGTGTGAAACAACTGAAAATATGTCTTATATTCTAGGTTCTTCAAAGTAGCCACCTTTTGCTTTGATTACTGCTTTGCACACTCTTGGCATTCTCTTGATGAGCTTCAAGAGGTAGTCACCTGAAATGGTTTTCACTTCACAGGTGTGCCCTGTCAGGTTTAATAAGTGGGATTTATTGCCTTATAAATGGGGTTGGGACCATGAGTTGTGTTGGGCAGAAGTCAGGTGGATACACAGCTGATAGTCCTACTGAATAGACTGTTAGAATTTGTATTATGGCAGGAAAAAAGCAGCTAAGTAAAGAAAAAACGAGTGGCCATCATTACTTTAAGAAATGAAGGTCAGTCAGTCCGAAAAATTAGGAAAACTTTGAAAGTGTCCCCAAGTGCAGTCGCAAAAACCATCAAGCGCTACAAAGAAACTGGCTCACATGAGGACCGCCCCAGGAAAGGAAGACCAAGAGTCACCTCTGCTGCGGAGGATAAGTTCATCCGAGTCACCAGCCTCAGAAATCACAGGTTAACAGCAGCTCAGATTAGAGACCAGGTCAATGCCACACAGAGTTCTAGCAGCAGACACATCTCTACAACTGTTAAGAGGAGACTGTGTGCAATTTGCTTGGGATGGGCCAGCTCCCACCATCTTGATTGAGATCTTACACGAAATCCTGTGCGCAGTGACGTATGATGTCATCACCGGCCGCAGGATATGGCGACGGCCGGCCGGTCGCGAGCAAACGGATGAGGTAAGTATGATTTATTTAAAATTTGACACTCTCAGCTATCTACGTGGCATTTGAGGGGTACAATGACACAATCGCCGCTCTCTGTTATTGCACCCGCCACTTGTAAAGAAATGCGCTTCGTGATGAAGTAATTTGTCATGAAGCTATTTTTTTGTAAAATTTGTAAAATTAAATTTTTGAATACTTCACACTGAATAAATAACATTGATGTGTAGAATTCTAGGTCTCACTCCCCTTCTCTAAATTCGCATCCCCACCCATCCCTGGGTTGAACTTGATGAACGTGTTTCTTTTTTGAATTACTATATGTTACTATGTAACCATTACACAATATGAACCTATTATGAATATTTTTAACCATGGCCTAGAGGAAAACAGACAATGAGGGAAAAAGACAAATGAAATAACTAGAAAGACAATTAAAGAGGTATTTTTATCTGGAATCTTATATGGCACATCACAAGGATTTGGGTCCCACTCCAATATCCAGACAGGGCCCTAAAGTAAAAGGAGAGCAATGTGTGACCACCATTTGTTTATCACTATGGAGTGGACACTGCGTATGTGCCGTGTGCTCTCCATTCACTTCAGGGGGCCCAGTTCTGGATATAGGAGCAGAATCCAGAGGTGGGACCTGCATCTACTAGTGATATGCCATGAATGTCCAGGATGGGCACACTCAGACTCACCATCATCATGCCTGTAGCCATCGGAGAGCTGGTAGAGGTTCGTTGGAAAGCTGTATTGTCTTGTTCTCTCTCTTTCAGATTGTGAGGATTGTCCCATAGCTTCTAGTGAGGAGCTGCTGTATCTCGGTCTGTTCTTATTGTTAAAAAGTGCCAACGATGAGCTCCCTGATTTTCTTCTGAGTATTGCAGCATATGAGGTCTGCTGTCCAGGAACAGCGCTGGAGAGGGCTGAAACATGAAAAAAGGATAAAGTCAATTCAAAGAAATTACAGAATTAGACTTCTGACATGTCAGTTTTAGTAACTATTTGCATTATTCTGAAGCCTTATATAGATCTCTATGTTGTGCTGTTCCCCTCTTATTCCTCCTGGATATTTCTAAATACACCGTTCCCTGAGTGTTACCATACCCTTTGTCAAAGGGCCGTGTCTCTACACAGTCTGGCACTGTTAGCCTTGAACAGTATTAGAAGGTTTAGGGACATGACCCCACTGGAAACACCCAGCTGTCAATTTATGCATAGATTTCTAAAAGGAATAACAGAGGAACAGCACAACATAGCGTAATAAGAAAAGATGATGTACAATTATTATTTCTTGGGAATACAAGAATGCACTAAAATAGAAATCGAGAGAGAGCTGAGAAATCGTCTTTAACAGGACAAAATAAGAGTAGATGTTCTGATGTAGCATTAGAAATAATGGGTTGCTAGGCAAGTGCTGCATGACAACCAATTGACAAGGTATTGTACTCCTAGCAACCAGACGGTCAAGCCGACTATTCAGCTAAATCAATACCTCACTAGGTAATCTGTTGAATTTAATTTTTTTTTAATTTTATTTATTCATTTAAATTTAAATTGTATTTATTATTTATTTATGTATTTATTTATTTTTTTTTTGTACAGTCACTGTGGCTATTATAGTTGCTATCACTGAAGTTAGGAGCTATTTCCCCCTTAGGGTATATTCAGACACAGCAGAAGAAGATTTGTCGCAGATATTTCAGAGACTGAAAATTGATTCCGTTTCATGCATATGAATTGGCTTTTTGCAGCAAACATGCATTTTTCGTTCTTTTCAGCAAAACGTGCCAAATTACAGTATTATTATTACTATTAGTAGTAGTTAAATAATGGATTTTTATACTAACCCAACAATGGAATAGCAATGCCCAAAAATGTTGTAAATTCTTAAAAAGCCCCAATTATTAAATGTGTTGAATGCACATTAAATTGGCCCCCATAGAGTTAGTAGAAGAAATTGTCCTGTAGCCACCACTAGAGGGAGCTTTAGAGTTTACTGCATACATTAAACTCAATAATAATAGAGCACGCAGAAAGCTTCTAAGGTCCCTCTACTGGCAGCTGCAGGATACAAAGTCATGAGAACAGAAGTTCTTAAAAGCGGTTGTCTCACTTCAGTAAGTGGCATTTATCATGTAGAGGAAGTTAATACAAGGCACTTACTAATGTATTGTGATTATCCATATTGCTTCCTCTGCTTGGCTGGATTCATTTTTCCATCACATTATACACTGCTCGTTTACAGGGGTTACGACCACCACTAAAGCACTCCGGTGGTCTCGACCACCAGAGAGGCTGGTGCTATTTCCTATAGTGTGCAAGCACGACCACTTTCACTGGATTACAAGGTGGTCGTAACCCCTGGAAAGGAGCAGTGTATAATGTGATGGAAAAATGAATCCAGCCAGCAAAGGAAGCAATATAGACAATCACAATACATTAGTAAGGGTCTTATATTCACTTTCTCTACGTAATAAATGCCACTTACTGAAGTGAGACAACCGCTTTTAAGAACCTCTGTTCTCATGACTTTGTATCCTGTAGCTGCTAGTAGAGGGAGCTTAGAAGCTTTCTGCGTGCTCTATTATTATTGAGTTCAATGTATGCAGTAATCTCTTAAGCTCCCTCTAGTGGTGGCTACAGGAGAATTTGTTCTACTAACTCTAATGTGATGGAAAAATGGATCCAGCCAGAAAAGGAAGCAATATGGATGCAACAAGACATTAGTAAGCGGCTTGTATTAGCTTTCTCTACATGATAAATGCCATTTAGTGAAGTAGGACAACCATTTTAAGCCTCCTGCATGAATGGAAATGTGGTTCTCATTAGTGCCCATTGCTCCATTCATTTTTATAGGAATGCCCATTATAGAGCTTAGCTCTCAACAGACAGTCCCATAGAAGTGAGCCGAGCGTGGGTCACAGATGACACAGGTGGCTTGGAGACCTCTATTCTCATGATCACTGAAGGTCCCTGCGGTTGGCCCTCCAGCGATCATACATTTATCACCTAGCCTGTAGATAGGTAAATTTATTAATGTGAAGATCCCTTTGATGAACCTTTACCCCTTTTATATTTCCTTTATTTAGCAATTGCACCATCAGAATATTTTGTCATTTTAGCCCCCCCTCTTCATTTTTGCAATGAGATCTACTTAGATAACCTCTCCCTTGTACTTAATACATAGCCAGGAGTGCATTATCGTTAGAGATGAGCGAATCATCCAAAATTTGCTTCGCCAAATATTTGTCGAAGTTTTCACAAGATTCGAACGAATACGAATCTATTCGACGAAGCTGCGTACAAATCATACGTTATTATGTGGTGTTTTGCGAACATTTGCACAATAATAACGAACGTACAGTTGTTAAAGGTACTCAACTTATGTGAACATGTACGCATGAGCGTACAAAAGTGCGTACGAATCCTTAGCGTACTATTGTTTTTTTCCAGTTCTGAGGGGGGCGTATCTACACTTTCCCGCTCTTGCGAGGGCGGAACGTCATTTTCCCGCCATACGCAGAATGCGTAAATTTACTTACATTTCATACGTATCTTACATATAGTTAGCGGTCAAATTTTTGCGCACGTTTACAAATAATACGAAGCGAATCCGACAAAATTCAAGTGTATGTATTCTTCTTTATCTGATATATATATATATATATATATATATATATATATATATTTTTTTTTTTTTTTTTTCTATTTTTCTTTTTTACATTCAGTGTCAATTGAGAAGCAACTTCACGGTTCTCCTTAACTAGAAGTTTCAGTCTTCTGCACTCATTAAGTAAGAATCTGCACGCCATCGTCTCGCCATGGAACTGCGGCTGACCTTTTCAATAATTTTAAGAATCTGCAATGTACTTAGAGAAAGGGAAGTCTTCCAGCAGGCACAGCTCTCCTCTGCGCACCACTACTCCAGCTAGGCTGACAAGTCTCGGAGATTCCCAGCTGATCATCCAGCGGCGCAACGCTTCACTCCTCATTACCGCCTATCCTGTATTTTGTCAATGATGTACAATAATAGCTGTACAAGCTAAAGAACTAGAATACGACGAAGGCTTATGATATAGCCGAAAATAAGAAAGTTACTGAAAAGAACACGAGGCCAAGCAATATAGACCAGTCTCCTGTTACCAGTCCTCCCAGTTCGCCTATGTATTGAGAAAACATTCTGTATAGAAAAAAAAAACTAAATAAAAAAACACCATGCTTTCTCCGTATACCATGTGTTGATAAAAAGCTACCATCAGGGATAGTTTGGACTCCCCCTTCCTCCCCGGTGTGTTGCCATGCTTACTGCTTCACCCAATGACCCCTGAGCACTGGTCCTCGGCTTCCCCACAACCCTACTAATTAAGGGGAGATTGAAACAAGTCCCAGGGGTGACACCTGCACCTATGTGACATTGGTAGCATATCCTATGGAGGTATTGAAGGGGTTTTCTGAGACTTAAAGAAGAACTCCCACAAAATTTGTATTCTCTGACCTTTTAGAAAGGTGCATGATATAATCTATAGTGATTGTCATTTTCTTATCAGTGACTGTTTCTGTGAGTAAAAACCTCTCTTCTTATTGTAGCTGGGTCATGTGACCAACTCCCTGACCTCCAACTGACCCAGGACAGAAAGCCAGTAACTGCTCTATTCATTCCTATGGGAGCCTCACTTTCAGTCTCATAGGAATACATAGAAAATTAGACTTCCTGTCCACACATAAGTCTATGTGTGAGTTGGTGGGTCTAATTGCTGGTCACATGACACAGATAAGAAACTTCAGGATGATATAAGTCAAAAATTCAGACACTGGTAAGAAAATGACATTCACTACAGATTACATCATGTACATTTCTAGCAGGACATGGAATAAAATTTTTGTCGGGAGTTCTTTAAATATTGATTACCTATCCTCTAGATAGGTCATCAGTATCTGATTGGTGGAGGTACGATGCGTGGGACCCCCGCTGTTTAGCTGCTTGAGAAGGCACCGGCGCTCGCAGTACCACTGCAGCCTTCTCACAGCTTTTCCTAGGCCCAATGACATCACGTTCATCAGTCACATGGTCTAAGTGCAGCTCAGCCCCATTGAAGTGAATGGAGCTGAGCTGCGATACCAAGCACGGCCACTATATAAGGTACGGTGCTCTGCTTGGTTAGCAGAGAGAAGACTGCAGTGCTCACGGGAGCGCCAGTGCCTTCTCAAAGGGCAGATCGGCGGTGGTGCCGTGTGTTGGACCCCCACTGATCAAATACTGATGATCTATCTAGAGGATAAGTCATCAGTATTTACGTCTCAGAAAACCCTTCTAAGCTGGATTGATTTCTACAGCACTCTAGTGATCCTGATGCCGAATTCATACTCTGCTGCATCAAAAGTCAAGGAGAAGAGCCTAATGTTTTACTCTACGTAATGTTCTTCCTTCTGATGTTTTCCTAAGCCAGTGCAAGCATTTGTCTTGTAACCGTAGCCATTTTTCACCAGCCAAAAATTTTTTTTTTCTAATATGAAATCCAGTGTGTAATCCAATATTTGTCCTCAAGGGTCCGGAATGTGCGGAGCCACGTCTCTTATGTGTAACTCTAAAGATAACGGCGGTCGTTCTGATGAAAACGAAAGTTTTAGCACAAAGTTTCTGCTCTGCCTACATAAAACAAGTTCAGATCAAAGAGAATAAACCTCAGATGGATTTTGCCTCCAGGTGCCCTTTATTTTTATATTAAAAACCCTTTTATTTTTTAAATATAATTTATAACTTTATCTTTTTTTTTTAAGAACCTGATCAACAGCCACTGTTGTTGGATTTTAGGGCTGAAATGACAAATTCCTTCTGCCCCCATTGCTGTAGTGAGGAGAATGCAGCTGCTTCTTTTATGATAAGCATAATTCAATATATGTACAGTATATGTGTACGTATAGACTAACTATTTGTTCTGAAGATGATTTCAATGGAAGATTTATTGCGTCCCACCTAGTATTTTTTTCATTAAACCGCAAATTCCTGCCTTGGGGGGGGGTTTAAGCCTTTGCAGAGGTTTTCAGTATAAATTGGGTTAATACGGTCCCAGGATTTTGATGAGACACTGTCAGGACTCTCATTATAAAGTGAATAAATACAGTAGTCAGAGATAACACTGTCTTACTCTATCAATAACTAAAGCTGCCATACAATGCACCTAAATAATGCTGCTATACTGTGCAAGTCAATTGTGCTGCACAAATAGCACACTCATCTATAATAAAGGGCCACGGTTACAGCTCCATCAGCAAATGTACTGCACAAACATCACCACAAGAGAGTGCCCCTAGTAGTGCCAGCTGAGTGTTCCCTGTACACAGTAGTGTCAGCAGAGTGTGTACAACAACCAATAGTGCCAGCTGAAGCCCATACTATAAGCAATGAGTACTGAATGCCAACCATACACATAGTACCAGCAGAGAGTAACATTATTATCTATGATAAGTGGAGGCAGTAAAGCAGTTGGACCATCTCTTGGACCATTAGAGACCAGGCACACTGGCTTGTAGGGGTAACTCAACCAAATGGGGTTCTGAATATGTGGCTTCATTCTGCACAAAAAGTACTTTTAATTAATATGTAAATGAGCAGTTAAGTGCACCAAGGGCACGCGTGAGCTATTATGTAGACATTGCTCCTCTGGCTTCCTCTACCAGCCCCTCCTTCTTCTTTATTGACAGAGCCAGGTGAGATGACTGTACAGGAAGCTAGCCCTGTCAATCAAGAAGGAGAGGAAGGGGCTGACAAAGGAAGTAGGAGGAACAAGGGGCACAGAGTGACTTGGGCCCGCCCTCAGGGCACTCAGCTGCTCATTTGCATGTGGATTAAAAGAACCTTTTCTCCAAAATGAAGCAACGGATTGATTACTAAGTGAAAGATATCAGTGGATTCAGCTGAGCAAGCCCTACAAGACATTCTGCCTGGTTTATCAGTGAATTTCTTGGTGACACACTCCCATTAAATTCTGCTTTCCTTTACTCAGTTAAAGGAGTTTTCTGAGACTGGTGCTAATTTTTTTAAATGGTCTAAAGGGGATATGTGCAGCATGATATTGAACCCCTATTTTCTGTATTTTTACTCATTTCTCACCATCCCGATAAGGTGGGCTTGCAACAGTTTGTTTACATTGACAACTGTTTGTTTGTGGTCATTTTTTGTTCTTCTCATAGACTCCATATACCAATTTGCATACTTGAAACCAGCAAAGTTCCTTCCAGTACACCTCCATTCTAGTGGAATTGGACTTGACCTACCCAAACCACCTCCCATCACCATCTTTAAACTCCTCTCATTGGAAAAGTGCAGTGATAATGCAGTGAGCATGGGTGGTTCAGACTTTACGTGTTTGAATTACCCATTCTCTGAGGATGGTAACGGTGAACCGGTCCAAGGTGGACTGGGAACTAAAAGTGTCCCTGGGGAAAAAAAACAAACCTAAAAGTCGCCTCATGTTGTAGGTGGGTCCAGATTGACAGAAGGTGGGGCAAAATGAATAGGCAAGGCCAACACATGTTGGTGGAGACAACATAAGGGGGTGGGGCCTGTAATTCTGTAGAGCAGGACAAAACACCGCCCCTGCAGAACCAAATACCACAGTGGAGCATGAAATACTTCCACCCTCACCACAGTATTCAACTGTATCACCATCCTGAGAACAATAATACAGTTCAGTTCAACAGGGCACCTGCGGTTGTTGGCCAAGTGTATTCAGTAAGTACCTGATACATTAATTAATGTGGATAGCATCAGATCATTATGTACCTGGCTGATTCACCAGGAAATTTCCCTTTAGGGTCTTTAGGGTGTGGGTGGCATCAAGTGACCAGAGGGAGATACAGCGATGTACACACATCATGAAATGCAATTGTACTGCAAGATGTCCTAGTTCCTTAAAGGGGTTTTCTGGGAATTAAGAAAATGAAAATACTTAAATATTACTTTATTATAAATATATTCCCAAATACCTTTCATTAGTTATAATGGCTCGTTTTGTCTGGGGAGCAATCATTAGGAGAAACAAAATGGCCACCATCCTATTAGTACACACAAAACCTGTCCTAATCACACAGCAGGACAAGTTACTTCACAGCACTGAGGTAAAGACCTGCCTCATCCTCCTCTCTGCTCTGCTTGTCAGGGATTATGATCCCGAATACAGATGATAAGATCTTCAGCTGAATCTCTGTAGGAATGGAGTTCATGAGAAGACATGAAGCACAGAGAGGACGGACAGGACAGACTGTGGTAATGGAGACTGCATACAAGAGCTGCTGCTTATTATCCACATCTGCTCATAGATCGTAATCCCTGACAAGTAGAGCAGAGAGGAGGATGAGGCAGCTGTTTACCTCAGTGTTGTGAAGTAACTTGTCCTACTGTGTGATTAGGACAGGTTCTGTGTGAACTAATGGGACAGCGGCCATTTTGTTTCCCCAAATGATTGCTCCCTAGACAAAACGAGCCATTATAACTAATGTAAGGTATTTAGGAATATATTTATAATGAAGTAATATTTGCAGATTTTCATTTTCTTAATTCCCGGAGAACCTCTTTAAAGTGAATGTGTCTCCTACTGTACATATTTTTTTTCAGCCAGTTAAACCTTTCTGTACAATCCATTTTTACTTTCTGACTGTAGATTTTTTGTAATTCTATTTTCTGAACATGATTATGGGGAGGCCATCTTTCTTTTGCTGTTCTTAACATGATTTAGAGATACACTCTACAGAAGCCACCATGAGCCATGGACACATTGGACAGGAGGGGACCTCGTTGACTTCAAGGGGAGAGTTTTCTAGGTATGATCTGTGACCTAAGCTTTGACAATCACCTACCATATTGTGAATGGTGAAACCTGTGTTATCTACACCAGGGATCAGCAACCGGCACTTGAAGTGTTCAAAAACTACAACTCCCAGAATTCTTTATTCACTTCTGTGGGAGTTAGAAGAACATCCAAGCATGTTTGCATGCTGGGAGTTGTACTTTCACAAGAGCTGGAGTGCTGAAGGTTGCTGATCCCTGATCTATACAAAGATATGATCTGTCATTTTAATCCTTCCTGCAATGATAAGCAGATAACTGCAATAAAGTGATCTGTACAGCCTATTATTAGGCTTAGTGGCCAGTGTGAAAACTGCAGGAGTTTTTAAAAATAGATTTAGAAAATTAAAGATAACATCATCAAAAATTCTTTAAAATATGTTTGAGATTAAAAAAATTTTTTTGAACAATAGGTCATTTTCGAATGATGCATTTCCTTCATGCATTCATCCCTGATTCCATGGACATTGTGTCCACAAATGCCGGGTTCCGTTTCAGCAGTAAGGAGGCTGTATAATGACACGCTAAATTATGGGAAATGTAATTGCTGGAAGGCCTCCTAAACAGCAAATTACAAATTAATTCCTGCGGCATTCAAAGAAATATCATTATTCAAGCAGCACAATTACTACTCTTAAGGTAATGAAGTGTTAGAACAATGCTAAGATGACGGCCAGTCACAAACACAGTAATAATACTATTATTATCATGATTGAAAACGAGGTAAAAGCACATTAACGCAAGGTAATTGGAACGCTATTATTTTATTCTGATATTTTGTTATTATGCTGTATCATTGTTTTTTTTTTTTTTTTTGAAAGAGGATTATACTGTATATCAGTCATGCGATCCAAATCCTACTGCACAGTGATACCTCTAATTAATCTCAAAGACTGGTAGCATGTGACATTAAAGGGCATCTGTCAGCAGTTTTGTTCCTATGACACTGGCTGACCTGTTACATGTGCACTTGGCAGCTGAAGACATCTGTGTTGGTCTTGGCCGCTGGGTGAGTTTACCAAGGCAATGAAATCTCACAACTGCCATTATAACATATAGATGATAGATAGATAGATAGATAGATAGATAGATAGATAGATAGATAGATAGATAGATAGATAGATGATATATAGATACAGTAGATAGATAGATAGATAGATAGATAGATAGATAGATAGATAGATAGATAGATAGATAGATAGATAGATAGATGATATATAGATACAGTAGATAGATCGATACGATAGATAGATAGATAGATAGATGATATATAGATACAGTAGATAGATCGATACGATAGATAGATAGATAGATAGATGATAGATAGATAGATAGATACAGTAGATTGATAGATAGATAGATAGATAGATAGATAGATAGATAGATGATATATAGATACAGTAGATAGATCGATACGATAGATAGATAGATAGATAGATGATATATAGATACAGTAGATAGATCGATACAGTAGATAGATAGATAGATAGATAGATCATTAAATATATAGATAAATAGATAGATCATAGATAGATAGATCGATGATAGATAGATAGATTATAGATAGATAGATAGATAGATGATAGATAGATAGATAGATCGTAGATAAATAGAAAGATAGATAATTAAATAGATAGATAATAGATAGATAGATAGATAGATAGATAGATAGATAGATAGATAGATAGATAGATCATTAATAGATAGATAGATCATTAATAGATAGATTGATAGATAGATAGATCATAGATAGATAGATAGATCATAGATAGATAGATAGATAAATCATAGATAGATAGATAAATCATAGATAGATAGATAGATAGATAGATAGATAGATAGATAGATAGATCATAGATAGATAGATAAATCATAGATAGATAGATAAATCATAGATAGATAGATAGATAGATAGATAGATAGATAGATAGATATACAGAGGACCATACACAAGGACAAAAAGGAGTATATCAGTGTCTGGAGGAACGACATACGGACATCACAGAAGCTGACAGTATACCAGAGCCTGCAGAGGGAGTACAAACTGGCCCCATATCTGGTGAAGCTCCTCAATCCAAGAGACCGAAAGATCCTGATCCGGTACAGACTCAGAGTCCACAGCCTGGGCAACGAATCCGGGTGTCACCAACAGAGTACAAGCCCAGAGAGAGCAGACTGTGCCAGCAGTGTGACCAGGAGGATGAGGCTCACTTCCCGCTGTGGTGCCCCAAATACATAGCAGTGAGGGACTTTCACTTCAGGAGACTGATCTCTGCCCAGACTTCACCTCCATGGAGGAGGAAGAGAGACTCTCCATACTGCTGGGGGAAGAGGAGAACACCACGGCCATAGCAGCACAATATATTACTGCCTGCCATAGAGGAGCCTGATATACCATGGACTCCTATATCCCCATCCCCCAACCTTACACAATTATTTCCCACTTGTTTTGGCAATGCTAAAATGTCCTGCCAATAAAGCTGATTTAATTTAATTTGATTAGATAGATAGATAGATAGATAGATAGATAGATAGATAGATAATAGATAGATATATAGATAGATATAGATAGATAAATAGATAGATAGATAGATAATAGATAGATATATAGATAGATATAGATAGATAAATAGATATCAGATAGATAATAGATAAATAGATAGATTTTTTATTCTTTCACAGCACTGCAGTAAAGTGAACACTACAGTATATTCTGACCACACCATGTAGTTCTGTGAAGATATTTCCGTCTGTGTGACACTTCCTATAACAGAGCCGTCGCTGTTACATTTTGCAGCTGTTCCTTCCATTTTCTCCAGAAAATTAATTTCAGTAATTATGAATTCTTGTAAACTCTAATTGGAATTGTGTTTGGTTGTGTCAGGATCATTACTCTGCCGTCGCCTTCACCTTCCCTGATTCCGGCTCTCTCCCTATCTGCGGACATTATCAGGAGATTGGATTCACTCATCGTAGCCAAAAATACTTAAGAAGAAAATCGTTCTCCGGACTAAGGCAAACGGATGCCACTGAAGTGTGTAACAGCCGCCATCTCCATCACCGCCGCTCACCGCTCCTAGACGCCCGCGCACACTACGGCTGGGCCGTCAGTCATTTAGTGGTGTTTGTATAGTCAAGTGTTAACCCTTCATATATTCCAATATAATGCACCAGGACATTGGTGGAAATAATATTCATTTAATCTTCACCTCACATCTCAATTTTCCAGAGATGAGCGGCATAGGCGCTGCTTATCTCTTATCACACATCAATTTTACCGGAGGCTCCTTGTCTTGTGCCAGCCACCGACATGACTGATCCTTGTCTCTTTATAAAACTGGATAAAGTTACATTTATGTTAAATGTGGTGTAAAACCTCATAATACACACCTCAGCTGCTGCAGAACCTCATAATACACAGCACAGCTACTGCAGAACCTCATAATACACAGCACAGCTACTGCAGAACCTCATAATACACAGCACAGCTACTGCAGAACCTCATAATACACACCTCAGCTGCTGCAGAACCTCATAATACACACCTCAGCTGCTGCAGAACCTCATAATACACACCTCAGCTGCTGCAGAACCTCATAATACACAGCACAGCTACTGCAGAACCTCATAATACACAGCACAGCTACTGCAGAACCTCATAATACACACCTCAGCTGCTGCAGAACCTCATAATACACACCTCAGCTGCTGAAGAACATCATAATACACACCTCAGCTGCTGAAGAACATCATAATACACACATCAGCTGCTGCAGAACCTCATAATACACAGCACAGCTACTGCAGAACCTCATAATACACAGCACAGCTACTGCAGAACCTCATAATACACAGCACAGCTACTGCAGAACCTCATAATACACACCTCAGCTGCTGCAGAACCTCATAATACACACCTCAGCTGCTGCAGAACCTCATAATACACAGCACAGCTACTGCAGAACCTCATAATACACAGCACAGCTACTGCAGAACCTCATAATACACAGCACAGCTACTGCAGAACCTCATAATACACACCTCAGCTGCTGAAGAACCTCATAATACACACATCAGCTGCTGCAGAACATCATAATACACACCTCAGCTGCTGCAGAACATCATAATACACACCTCAGCTGCTGCAGAACATCATAATACACACCTCAGCTGCTGCAGAACATCCTAATACACACCTCAGCTGCCGGACATCATAATACACATCCCAGAAGCTGACAGTATACCAGAACCTGCAGAGGGAGTACAAACTGGACCCATATGTGGAGAAAGTACCCAACCCCAGAGACTGACAGATCCTGAGCCGGTACAGACTGAGCGCCCACAGCCTGCTCATCGAATCCGGTACGTCACCAACAGCGGTACATGCCCAGGGAGAGTAGACTGTTTGGGCAGGGTGACCAGGAGGTCGTAGAGGATGAGGCCCACTTTCTGCTGCAGTGCCCCAAATACTCAACAGTGAGAGACTCTCACTTCAGGAGACTGTCTGAGGAGGAGGAAGTGAGACCCCCCCATACTGGAGAACACAGCGGCTATAGCAGCACAATATATTACTGCCTGATATAGACTGAGAGGAGCCTGAAATACCATCGACTCCTATATGGCAACCCTCAATGTGTCCCCATCCCCCTACCTTACCCAATTGTTGCCCCTTGCTTTGGCAATGCTAAAATATATTTAGTCCTGCCAATAAAGCTTATTTAATTTAATTAGATAGATATATAGATAGATAGATAATAGATAGATAGATAGATAGATAGATAGATAGATAGATAGATATTGCTGATATGTTTGCAGAATTGACAGCCGGTCTGTAAGCGGCAGCTTTGTCATGTGACATTTCTATGTAAAGTAAATGAGATGTCACTTATCTAATAATAATTGCAAATGTGACCTTCCCTTGTACATGAGACGGTCGCTGATGTTTAGCAAAATGTCAAAAATAGCTTTAAGACAGATGTTCCGTTCTGTGGAATGACACTGCTAAGTACAGTATTTGCTCTGTCTGCAGGATGGTGACAGATACAAATGCGGAGCTGTAAAGACGCCAGGCGTGACCTGGATTTAACTCTTCACACGTGTCTGGGTCAGTGACAAGAGGTTGTTTGTCAGTCATCCTGTAAGAAATACCGTAGACCCTAGTGATAACTGACCAGCTCCAAAGTTACTGCAAAATGAGGTTGTCTTCTGCTGGACCTTTGGATCTCGTTATTGCATGGTCCCAATGGATGGTCCTCGGATATTCTGGTGGGCCAGTTTTGCCCTTGTCCAACCCAAGGAGAATTCTTAAAGGGGTTGGCCACTTTGTTAGCACTTATTAAAACTCTAAAGAAAGCAGGGAGATTTTTAGGGTTATTCACTTTAGAAAAAAGACGACTGAGGGGAGATCTAATAACTATGTATAAATATATCAGAGGTCAGTACAGAGATCTCTCCCATCATCTATTTATTCCAAGGACAGTAACCATGACGAGGGGACATCCTCTGCGCCTGGAGGAAAGAAGGTTTGTTCACAAAAATAGAAGAGGATTCTTTACGGTAAGAGCAGTGAGACTATGGAACTCTCTGCCCGAGGAGGTGGTGATGGTAAGTTCACTAAGAGAGTTCAAGAGGGGCCCTTGATGTATTTCTGGAGGTTAATAATATTACAGGTTATAGTTACTAGATATGGGTTGTTGTTGATCCAGGGAGTAATTCTGATTGCCTGATTGGAGTCGGGAAGGAATTTTTTCCCCTAAAGTGAGGAAAATTGGCTTCTACCGCACAGGGGTTTTTTTTGCCTTCCTCTGGATCAACTTGTAGGAAAACAGGTCGAACTGGATGGACAGATGTCTTTTTTCGGCCTTATAAACTATGTTACTATGTTACTATGTTACTATGTTACACTTATTAATATATCTTATTCAGCAGAACTGCCTGGTTTCCTTGCTATTGGAAGCCACGCCCCCTCTGTCTTGCTCTCATAGCTGCCTGTCTGGTCCATGCCTGAAGGAGTGTGCTGCTCTCTGGGTCCTAAAGACACCCTGCTTGTGTCGGAGGTGCTTTCCTTCTGCTGTGACTGCACTCCTGACTGTGCAGGGCTGGCAGGGGCTTAGCAGGGACACTTTTTAACAGCTGAAATAAAGAAACTTTGCAGGAGGAAGGGAGACTGAGGAGAAGCTGTGATGGAGCTCACTGACTGCAGTGATGTAGCAGTGCCAGGAAGGTGCTGTGCACAACAAAATGTGAGCAATCCTAGTGTCTGTCCTGTCTATGGCCACTCTGCAATGTGATCTTATCACTGACATGTTTATTCCAGCCAGGCCAACAGGTCAGGAGCTTTAACCCCTTCTGAGCTGTCAGTATGGCTGAGGTCAGTGATATCAGCAGCAGTCACTGGTCTCATCTGTAAATATGTGACCCCCTCCACTGTATACTATATATAGTGATATCTAACTCCCTGTATACAGTAATAGATGACCCCCACCACCACCACCATACACTGTATATACTGATGTGTGACCCCCCCAACACTGCATACAGAGATCTGTGAACCCCTGTACACAGGATGTGTGATGCCCATCACTGCATATAGAGATCCATGAAACTCTGTACAGTGACCCCCTTTATACTGTATATACAGATGTGTGACTCCCTGTACCTTATATATAGTGACGTGTGACCCCCTGTACGTTATAGTGACGTGTGACCCTCTGTACATTATATACAGTGATGTGTGACGCTCTGTACGTTATATATAGTGATGTGTGACCCCCTGTGTTTTATATAATAGTGATGTGTGACCCCCTGTCTGTTATATATAGTGATGTGACCCCCTATACGTTATATATAGTGATGTGTGACCCCCTGTAAGTTATATATAGTGACGTGTGACCCCCTGTCTGTTATATATAGTGATGTGACCTCCTATACGTTTTATATAGTGACATGTGACCCCCTGCAAGTTATATATAGTGATGTGTGACCCCCTGTACGTTATATAGAGGCATGTGACCCTTATACGTTATAGTGGCGTGTGACCCCCTGTACGTTATATATAGTGACGTGTGATCCCCTGTATGTTATATATAGTGACGTGTGACCCCCTGTACAATATAGTGACGTGTGACCCCCTGTACGTTATATATAGTGATGTGTGACCCCCTGTAAGTTATATATAGTGACGTGTGACCCCCTGTAGATTATATATAGTGACGTGTGACCCCCTGTACGTTATATATAGAGATGTGTAACCCCCTGTACGTTATATATAGTGACATGTGACCCCCTGTACGTTATAAATAGTGACGTGTGACCCCCTGTACATTATACATAGTGACGTGTGACCTCCCTGTACATTATATATAGTGATGTGTGACCCCCTGTACATTATATGTAGTGATGTGTGACCCCCCCGTACATTATATATAGTAATGTGTGACCCCCTGTACATTATATATAGTGATGTGCGACCCCCTTTACATTATATATAGTGATGTGTGACCCCCTGTACATTATATATAGTGACGTGTGACCTCCCTGTACATTATACATAGTGACGTGTGACCTCCCTGTACATTATATATAGTGATGTGTGACCCCCTGTACATTATATATAGTGATGTTTGACCCCCCCGTACATTATATATAGTGATGTGTGACCCCCTGTACATTATATATATATATATATATATATATATATATATATATAACTACACTCATTTTCCCTTTTTTCCCAGATGAAGGGTAGTCATATATGATGGGCTGTCAGCTGGGAGCAGGTTGTGTGATGATAGACAGGATGCCCCTCTCTATGTCAGCAGATCGATTTGTACAAATTTATTCATCAGAGTTCTTGCGTAACAAAGGTCTGCCCCCCGCTGTACAGCCCCCATCCTCCGGCAGTCCGTGCACCTAAACAGAAATCTATGACAGCTCAGAGCTGCCATAGATTTCTGGCTTCATTTGAGAAAACTGGTGAAAATTAACATAAATTTGTTGGGGTGACGGGTCACGCCCTCTCTCTGCCACTGTCATGCCCTTTAAAAAAAAGAACAGTTAAAAATTTGCAAACACATCGGGGGGAATTTATCATTAGGAAAATATTTGAAGTCAGTTTTGCTTCAGTCTGTGTTGGAGTACTTTCTGCCACATTTATCAAACGTCACAGGTTGTTTGATAAATGTGGCTTGTCCTTAAACCTAACACTTCTGTCTAGAGAAGCTACTCCACTTTTCCTACTCCACCCTCCTCCTGGAGTGAGATTGCGACTATTTTGCGACTTTTTTTAAAAAGTCGCAATGATAAATCTGGAGTGAAACTCATTAACATGGCTAACCACACCCACTTTTCCACCCATATTACAAACTGGAGTGAGTGGTGTACACATGCAAAAAGTCACAAAAAAATGCGCAAAAAAGTCGCAAAAGCCCTATCGTGCGACTTTTTGAAGACAGAATTCTGGAGTGAAGGTGTGATAAATCAGGGCCATAGTTTGCAACTTTTTAACGCCACTTTTTAGGAACAAGGGAAATGATAAATCTCCCTCATTCTGTTCTGTGGCACAACTAGCAATGACTAGGCCCCACAGCACATTTATGAACAGGGTATCCCCCCAACCCCCCCCCCCCCCCCTGTCCTTTACTGTTGGGACTGGGGCGTTCTTTCTATTGCTATGTCTGTACAGCAGTTATTTACTGATAACTTAGTTATTGATATTATCTGAGGGGCTCTTGTCTCTATGGGAACACAGGTGGGAGGGGAGGTCATGTGACTGCTCCTTTAGACATGCTTGCTGCAGTGCATGCTGGGACTTTTACTTTCACTTTGCAACTGCTCCTCCCTCACAGCCTGTCTGAGGAGCTCCCCCAGGGAAGGGTGTCATGGTGAACAGATTAGATAAATGACATACTGCCAGTACATGTCACCTGAGAAATACTTCATGGTGTTGGCTATTGTCTGGGGTACTTTGGATTTTTACTTAGGGTGGCCAACCCCTTTAATGTTTTAGAAAGATATTTTAATTTCAATTAATTTCCTTTCTTAAATGACCAAATCTCAGAAACTCCTTTAAAGCAGTGTTCCTCAGCTCCAGTCCTCAGGGCCCACCTGCCGGTCATGATTTTAGAATATCCCACAGAATGAATACCTGTGGTAAGTCCTGATAGATTGACTCTGATTATATCACCTGCTCAATACTAAGGAAATCCTGAAAACCTGACCGGCAGGTGGGCCCTGAGGACTGGAGCTGAGGAACACTGCTTTAAAGTATACCCAACATGGATGTCTTTAACCAGTATTGCATGGGTCTTTAGAAATGCACTAGTAGTGCATATTTTTAATGTTTTAATTTTTTCCCCCAGAAATAAATATATTTGATATGAAAGAAAGGCAATATTTATTTTTTACCTGAATTTAACCCTTTCAGTACCGGAGGTTTTTTCGGTCATGCATTTTCGTTTTGCGCTCCCTGCCTTCAAACAGCCATAACTCTTTTAGTTTTCTGTTCACATAGCTGTATGAGGGCTTGTTTTTTGCGGGACAAGTTGTACTTTCCAACGCCACCATTTAATATTGCATACGGTGTAGTGGGAAGCAGGAAAAAAATTCCAAATCAGGTGAAATTGCAAAAAAAACGCTATTCCGCTACAGTTCTACGGGTTTCTTATTTACAGCGTTCGATGTGCATTAAAACTGACCCATTATTTTCATTCTACTGGTCAGTACGAATCCGGCAATACCTAATATGTATAGTTTTTCCTGCGTTTTGATAGTGAAAAAAAATTAGAAAGTTGCCCTTTTTTTTTTTTTTTTTTCCTTGTCATATCTTGACCCCTATAACTTTTTGGTACTTATGTTTACAGAGCTGTATGGGGGCTCATTTTTTGCGGGACAATCTGAAGATTTTATTAATACCATTCTGGGGTGTGTATGACTTTTTGATCACTTTTTATTTAATTTTTTTTAGAAAAAAAAGCGACAAAAAACGGCAAATCGCCATTTGGACGCTTTTTTCCGCCACACAATTCGGCGTATTGGATTTTTTTTTTTATATTTTAAAAGTACGGGCGTTTTCGGTCACGGTGATACCCATGATGTCTATATTTAGTGTTATTTAGGTATTTATTTTTTACTTATACGGAAAGGGGGGTGATTTTAACTTTTATATCTTTTTTATTTTTTATATATTTTTTAACATTTTTTTTTAATTTTTTTTTTACTATTTGAATGCTCAAATATGAGCTTATATATTGTGGCTTTTTAATTTTCTTTATGAGCAATTATGGATTTACTAGAGGCAGTTAAATCCATCAATTGCTCATTTCTTATCCTGGCCTGCCATCTAGTGGCCAGAATAAGAATTGCACTTTGAAAACTGTAATCCTCACCAGCGAGGATTACAGTTTTCATATGGTGTACAGACACCCCGATTGGCCACACGGGGTGTCTGTACACCACCCGGAAGCGAACGCTTCCGGGTTTAGACGCAACTAGATGCCGTGATCACGTGTGATCACGGCATCTAGTCACCCCGGAAGACGCCGCCGATACAGTAGGTAGCGGCAAGTCTCTGCTGTTAGAAACAGCAGAGACTTGCCGGCCATGACGCCCGCCGCACCCGCGAGCGGGCGCCATGTGCCCGCATCGTACCAGCGCCGTACATGTACGGCGCCGGTACTGTAAGGGTTAATTTTACTTTAACAGATATTTTTATTTATTTTTTTACTTTTTTCAAACTTTCAGCTGGGGACTTGAACATGTGAACCTGTGATCACCCATTAAATACACTGCATTACTTCGCTAAAATTGACAGAATGACTATTGAGCCCTGCAAAGGCAGAGCACAATAGGCTTTGGTACATCACAGGTATGAGATCATTGTTAGACCCCTGACTGCATTGTCAACTCCTCATTTTCCCTCACCTTTGTGTTGTGTCGAGCCAATGGGGTAACTACTTAGATGCTGTTGTCAGATTATGATATGGCTGTCATAATAGGGGTTTGAATGTACTAATATGGCACAGGGTGGAAAGTGGTTAGAACACTAAATACAATATATATATATATATATATATATATATATATATACTACTACTACTTTTCAAAAGTTTAGGATCACTTAGAAATCTCCTTATTTTTGAAAGAAAAGCACAGTTTTTTTCAATTAATTTAATCAGAAATACACTCTATACATTGTTAATGTGGTAAACGACTATTCTAGCTGCAAACGTCTGTTTTTTAATGCAATATCTACATAGGTGTATAGAGGCCCAATTCCAGCAACCATCACTCCAGTGTTCTAATGGTACATTGTGTTTGCTAACTATGTAAGAAGACTAATGGATGTTTAGAAAACCCTTGAAAACCCTTGTGCATGTATGTTAGCACAGCTGGTTAGAGAAGCTATAAAACTGACCTTCCTTTGAGCTAGTTGAGAATCTGGAGCATTACATTTGTGGGTTCGATTAAACTCTCAAAATGGCCAGAAAAAGAGAACTTTCATGTGAAACTCGACAGTCTATTCTTGTTCTTAGAAATAAAGGCTGTTCCATGCTAGAAATTGCCAAGAAACTGAAGATTTCCTACAACGGTGTGTACTACTCCCTTCAGCACAAACAGGCTCTAACCACAGTAGAAAGAGAAGTGGGAGGCCCCGCTGCACAACTGAGCAACAAGACAAGTACATTAGAGTCTCTAGTTTGAGAAATAGATGCCTCACAGGTCCTCAACTGGCAGCTTCATTAAATAGTACCGGCAAAACGCCAGTGTCAACGTCTACAGTGAAGAGGCGACTCCGGGATGCTGGCCTTCAGGGCAGAGTGGCAAAGGAAAAGCCATATCTGAGACTGGCTAATAAAAGGAAAAGATTAATATGGGCAAAAGAACACAGACCTTGGACAGAGGAAGATTGGAAAAAAGTGTTATGGACAGACAAATCGAAGTTTGAGGTGTTTGGTTCACACAGAAGAACATTTGTGAGAAGCAGAACAACTGAAAAGATGCTGGAAGAGTGCCTGACGCCATCTGTCAAGCATGGTGGAGGTAATGTGATGGTCTAGGGTTGCTTTGGTGCTGGTAAAGTGGGAGATTTGTACAAGGTAAAAGGGATTTTGAATAAGGAAGGCTATCACTCCATTTTGCAATGCCATGCCATGCCCTGTGGACAGTGCTTGATTAGAGCCAATTTACTCCTACAACAGGACAATGACCCAAAGCACAACCTCCAAATTATGCAAGATCTATTTACGGAAGAAGCAAGCAGCTGGTATTCTATCTGTAATGGAGTGGGCAGCGCAGTCACCAGATCTCAACCCCATTGAGCTGTTGTGGGAGCAGCTTGACTGTATGGTACGCAAAAAGTGCCCATCAAGCCAATCCAACTTGTGGGAGGGGCTTTTGGAAGCATGGGGTGAAATTTCTCCACATTACCTCAGCAAATTAACAGCTAGAATGCCAAAGGTCTGCAATGCCGGAATTACTGCAAATGGAGCATTCTTTGACGAAAGCAAAGTTTGAAGGAGAAAATTATTATTTCAAATAAAAATCATTATTTCTAACCTTGTCAATGTCTTGACTATATTTTCTATTCATTTTGCAACTCATTTGATAAATAAAAGTGTGAGTTTTCATGGAAAACACAAAATTGTCTGGGTGACCCCAAACCTTTGAACGGTAGGGTGTGTAAAGAAAATATCACACCCAAATAGAAATGTCAAATTGCTGCAAATAATGCAATTATTTCCCAGATATTTTAATATGTTAATGATTACAGGTCTGGTCTGATTAGATACTGGGTCTAGACATAAGAGAGTGTAATAGCGCGTTCCTCTCTCTCTCAGAGGCTACTTTTGGGACGTGTACCTCTTGATGAGAGATTATTGACTGAAATGCCTCTATGACCCATTCAAAGGCATTATTCCCAGTTGACAGACTTTGAGAAGTGGAGCATCTCCGAACTGAGAGAAGCAGGATGACCGTCTTGGTTGTTCTGGTCACATAAGGGCTAGGGTTGAGCGAATCGAGCTTCTGATCATAGATCCAAAGCTGATTTGTTAAAAAAAAAAAACTTTAATGCTGTTTCTGTACAACATTTACAATATATTTGCTTCGTGTAGGAAAACTTTGTCTTGTCTGAAGTTACATGAGACTTCGGTAAATGACTTTGATATTCGGAATTAAACACATTTTAAAATAGGAATCCGAAGTCAGCTTCTGTACTGAGGTACCCGCCAGTACTGAAGCCGAGTTCGGGTTCCTATTTTAAAATGTTTTCAAATTTGCATATAGGAATATCAAAGTAATTTACCGAAGTCTCGCTCAACTTCGGACCAGATGACGTTTTCCTACACGGAGCAAATATATTGTAAATGCTATGGGGAAACAACATTACAAACAAAGTTTTTTAACAAATCAGCTTAACAAAGCTCCATTCGCTCAACCCTAATAAGGACACACACACAAAAAGACGGCTCCGGGCGCCCCAGACAGACCACTGGTGGAGAGGATCTGACGCTCCAAGGACCTTTGTTCTCATGATCGGTGGAAGCCCCAGCGGTCGGATCCCTGACGATTCTTTATCGCTATCCTGCAGATAGGGAATATGTTGTTGTAATGGAAAACCCCTTAAAGGCCCAAACTCTACAATATTCTTTTCTTTTTCTTACCTGTTATTATTTCAATTTTCTTGCACTTTGACACAAATCCAGAGAGTGTAAAAACTAAAATCCACAAATTCAACCTTGAGAGAAGTAATGCATATACTTTTAAAAAAAATGAAGATTTCTGCCTCCCTTTGTTTAGAGACGAACATCCCCTGTGTGGAATTTATGTGTGACAATATGGTGTAATACCTGATTGTATTGTTTGCGCTCGCTATTCGTAGGCAGTTACTTTCTAGGACAGGAACATTTCTATGGTATATTGTCTCACTAAAGTGAACGCATTCGGCTAATATGGGGCCATATTTAGCAAACTTTAAAACTACTTTAAACTTTATATACCATATGCTGTATAATATTTCAGATTCAGACCTGCTTTGAGAACCATAAAAGCCATTTTTCTATTCGGTGTTGTGAAATTTATGGGAGACTGAGAAGAGATAAAGCTACAAACAGGATTTTCTTACATAAGGGCTAAGTGATTTATCTGCATCCTCTATGCAAGAGAATTCTGTGTTATCTGCTATGGGTAGCCAAATGTAATCAGCAACCAGGACCACAATAAGCGGTAAGCTTTGGATCAGTGCCACAAGCCCTGGAGTAGCAGCGGATTAGAGTGGTAGTGACTCCGGCTGCAATAATCATTCACAGTGGCGATATTCACACAGATGCTCTCTAGGACCAGGGCGGTGATAGGACTTTGGACCTTTTCTTCCCTCAGGGAACACCCTAATGTTGGGGATCTTACCTGAGGGTAGTTGGGGTGCCTTTGATGTTTTTGGTTTGGTGTGTGTGCTAGACAGGTGATGTAAGTGCTGTGGTCGGTAAATGGTGCTGGGTTCAGTAACTAGGCCAGATGTAGAAAACAAATATCTCTCTATATTAAAGTAAAGAATGGGAGTTGTAGTACATCCAACGGTATCAAAACAGTGCAAATCTTCACAGATAGCAATAATGTAGGGATATAGGCCAAGATGGGGATTGTCGTACTCCTTCCCTCTATCTCACCAAAGTCTCTCTCTGTAGAATCTAAGGCTATCAATATTATTCTTGCAACGGAGGTGGCAATTCCCATATGAGGGCTACGGAATTAAGATACGGTGGGTCAGACCGCATCCGAGAGTAAAGGGTGTATTAGCAATGTCCCTCTCACTGCAGTAAAGTCTTTATCAGCTTTAAACAGCAAACACCTTACTGACTGACTTCAGTGCTCAGCCATGAAGATTCTGGACCTTCCTGGTTCTTTTTCTATCTTTTCTTGGGGTACTATGAAGCACAGATGGCTTTCTCTCTGTGGATCTTTCAGAGATAGTGGTTCTCTGGAGTTTAGACCTAGTCCTCTGAGGAATGGTCACATGTAGCTTCCTCTCCCTTCCTTAGCTGGAAACTGACTGAGCTAAGGGCACACCTAAGTGCAACAACTAATCTGTAGTCAGGATTATTAACCCCATCTAATCCTTACAGATTTATTCTGGCGAATCACCATACATTACAACATAAAATATCACATAATGCATTATCCTATTCTGGGATACTGCAGCAGCAGACTAGACCACATGGGAATATTTTTTATGACTAGGAATGTGGCAGTGTAGGCAGCAGGTTAGAGGCAACTACATGTACACATTATGAGTAAGAATGTTAAGAGTCTGTCCACTTCAATTACCACAGCCAAATAGAGGTATGTAGTGCCATCTCATAATATATGAGCATGACAATTTACTTGGTAAAACCACTATAAGTTTATACATATGTAGATACAACATCAATAGCAACCACTGGAAGGAGAACATGGATGAATAGAATAAATCTAAGAACTTTGTTTCACTCTATTGACCCAGAAGACAATAATCTAAGATATGAAACAATCTCCAAGTCCTGCAGTACTGCCCCTGCCTGGTGTTAGGTTGTTTGCCCATATTGTAGATGAGTTTTGTGGTGCAAATCAAGAGAACAGAATGATAGATAGGGACCGGTGGATGGTGGAGTCAATGACAAGGCCCATTTGGTTGCAATAAAGTCTTTACTGAATAGATGATGGGAGTTGTAGTACAGGTAGCGGCATTAGGCACTGTTCTGAGGAATATTACAGAAAAGCCTCTTCACCATACTAGCTGTCTATAAGTAGCAATAATGATGGTGGTAGTCCTCCCTGAGTCTCACTCTAAGTTCACATTGCTATCTTCCCAAATACTGTAATTACAGGGTGCAATTCCATTCCCGTTACCTCTTTCTGCAATTGCCAGGCTGCGGGGTGAAGACTTTAGATTCGGATAGCCATTAGATTCAGATAGCGATCTCAAAGTGTGGTGGGCCCCAAAGCAATATACCCTTTCCACAAGCAGTAAAGTATTTTTGCCATAGACATGAAGTACCTTATTGTCTGAATCGAGCATGGCCTTGGAATGTGGTTCTAAACCTTTTATTAATGTGCATTCTCTTTATTTCAGGGGTAGTCTTTCAGTTAAGTTGTTTTTTGGCAGCTTTCTGATCCAGGGATAAAGATTTCCTGGATCAGACTTCACTTCAAGCCTACTTTTCAGCAGCTCACACAGAGACATATGTCTCCAACTCTGGTGACTGGACACTTACTAAACCAGGGTGTGGGACCAGTCCATTACCCTGGACACTGAGCTAAACTGCCAGTGTTAACTAATTGTTACCTATACATAACCATTAGGGATACGTAGTGTACAACGAAATAAGTGCTTTAACAACATATCACAACATTTCAAGGTTAACTCTTTAGCAGTGATCCTCTGGGTCACTGCGAATGCACATCTAACAATCCTAGGCAACGCAAAACACAAATGGTAAAGTTCCAGATTTCTGTTGATTTTATATTTTTCCCTCCACATATTACAAAACTAAGGTAATACTGGAGGTTTTATATGCCCTTTAGAATTCCAGACCTACTTAGATTAACTCAAGTTCAATTGTAAGAAAAACTGGGGGTCTGTCAGCACATCCAAGTATGCAGGTGCACGTCACATTGGTGTGGCTGCAAAATAGAAGCGTAAAACATAATAAACATAGATATTTTTTGTACAAAATTATTTGCCAAGAATCTCACATTTACAATGTAGCGCTAGTATCATGTAGATAGTGAGTATGGCAGTATTGTATGTACTCAATTTATTGTCTGTGTTCGCAGAGTGCTGTTGCATTTTTTATGTTTTACCCTTCTATTTTGCAGCCACACCAATGTGACGTGCACCTGCATACTTGGATGTGCTGACTGACCCCCAGTTTTCCTTGCAGTTTGGGTGGAGGTGTGGCTGACTCCACCATTTCGGTCGTGCACTCCTAAGTAACCTGTTTGCCTTACAGGCTGATTTTAATTAGTGCTATCATAAAGCTTTGTCCTGCTCTCCCTATATGCATTGGAGACCAACTGGCACCAGGAGAGGTGGAATACAGAGTGGGCTCAACATTGTGTGGAACCTGCATTCAATGAGTGTAACAGAGGTCAGTGTGGCACCAAGGAGGTATCATATTGTGTGGGCTCGGCATGCATGTGGAGCCTGCATTCCCTGAAATCATTGGAGGCCATTTTGGCACCATAAGAGGTACAATATAATGTCGGCTTAGCATGCATGTGGAGCCTGCATCCTCTGTAGTTAATGGAGGCTGCTATGGCACCTAGTGACTATGGCGTTTAGTGTTAGGTTCCCGTCTTAAAGAGATCGCCTTGATGTAGGGCAGACGGGCACAGATAATTTTTGTACAAAATTATTTGCCAAGAATCTGACATTTACAATGTAGCGCTAGTATCATGTAGATAGTGAGTATGGCAGTATTGTATGTACTCAATTTATTGTCTGTGTTCGCAGAGTGCTGTTTTATTTTTTATGTTTTACCCTCAAGTCCAATTGTAGGCACAAGTCCTGCAGCCTAGAGCACCATGTTTAATGTACAGTTTATAAATGTAATAAACCACCAGCTATATTAGGTATTAATGTCTAAGTCACTCTAGACCACCGAAAGTGTGGCTGGAATATTAACCCCTAAACCATCTTATGTACATCTCGACAGAGTCTTTATAATCAGGTAACATACCGTAATGAAACAATATGCTTATTATATTCTATAAGGAAACTCTGCTCCCTCCATTGGGAGACTTATAGTATCATCTAGTTCAGTTGGAAATTAAACTAGTACTGGCCAAATTATTATAATCAGCAAGGTGTGCACGAACCTTTGGAGCCTAGATTATCAATTTATGATGCCAATTTATGTTTTTTCCTTTGTTGATATAGTGCCAACATATTCCACAGTGACACCACTCACAGTCTTTGTCATCAGTGGGGATCATACTCAGATACACCGATATACTAGCACAGGGTAAGTTTTATAGAAAATGGGACCCTAGGCAACTAGCAATGTGGAGCCCCAAATCCCACCCTTGCCCCCAATTTTTAGACATATTTTCTTGTATTTTTTGCGTGTGTAAGACATAACATTTACGTGTGTAAGACTTTGTTCACACAGTGTTTTTGCCCTGCATTGCTCCACATATACCAGTCAACATATTGGGCCTTACTGACCCAACAGATGCCAAAATATTCTCCCACTGGGAAGGTATTTTTTTTACAAAACTGGCTGCCTGCAGCCACCATTGACTGCAATAGAAGCTGTAGCAATCTCTTTGCACTGAGCTCCCCCCATGGTATGAAGTTCAGTGTCAGATTTCCCGTGCCCTGTAGCAGTCATATGGTCTTCTTCCATGAAAGGTATGCCATTGAATCTTTATTATTTCAGAAGACCCAGGATCTTCGTTCTCCAGCTCATACTATACAGATTGTTTACTAGTAGCTAATACTCTTTCTTCACCCGCCTCCATTTTCTGTTGACTTTAAAGTACGGTAAAAAAAATTTAGGACATCTAATGACAAAGTTCAGAAAGGTTAATGTGTTTGGTAATAGTTGCCGCAAAGATGGAGGTTACAACCATTATTGAATTACATTATACTGCAGGTCATAAGAAATAAAGCAGCATGTTCCATTAATACACATTAATGCCGTAGTCAGCATAAGCTTATTCATGTTCTAAAGAAGACAAAAAAAAAATGCAATTAACCCCAGTTCACAAGACTGTGTCTTCCCCCGATCCAGCGCCATGGGCAGAGCCGATTTATGGAGCAATTAGAAGATTAGTTTATGTTTGTTTATTAGAATCTAATCAGCTGAACTGTTTAATAAAAGCATGGAAATTATTGAAGGACGGCTTTTATGTCTTCATATCTCCATGTTCCTCCAGGTGCTCCACTGCACATTCGCTTCCGTAGGATTTCTTTTATTTCTTTATTTTTTTTCCGCAGCAAATGAAAAGTTTAAGAGGAACGCCATAAGACGGTGGAAAATTATTCTTATTGTTTGTTTGCTCTTTAACTCGATGGGATAAAGGCGCCGAGGAAATTGTTGACAGGGAAGAATAATACCGGGAAGTAAAATATTTGATTTATAAGCCATTCCGCCGCTAAAATTTGAGGCATCTGTCAGTAAGTCATTTTAAGTATGGAAATGTCATTCCTAGTCAATTATCTGTGTTTCCTTTGATTTTAATGTCTCATTTGCCTGGTTTTCAAGCTGCTGTTATGCTGATGAATGGCTATTTCACTTATGCTGTAAGAATACAATTTCACTTTCTTGACAATAATGTCAAGCATCTATCAAAAAAAATAGCAATGATTGAAGAAGTTTACATATATAGATCAAATCGGCGTATCTTTTTAGCAAACGTGACTGTGTTCGTTTATTTTTTTATGGGTTGGTTACCATAAAAGAGGCGCAGTGTAATCTATTACAGTAATGGCATCAGACATGCAAGTAAAATCAAAGCGAGGGTTGAATAAATAAGAAACAAACTAGCGGGATAGATTTAGGAGGTATTCAATTGGCGGTGGGTGGGCTGGTAAGAGTTCCTAGTATCAGAACCCACCTTTTCCAAGTCAACTCATGAGAAAACACTGGGGGAGCTTCTGGATGTGAATTCAAAGGAATCTGTATACAGCCTAATGCAGTGAGCTCCCTCTAGTGGCATCTACAGGCACCCATCTTGCTATATATGGCTGTCTGAAGGCAAGTGGGGAATTTGGAGCTTTGTATCAGAAATATGGAGCTACATAAAGAATTCCAGACCTACTTAGATTAACTCAAGTTCAATTACAGACACAAGTCCTGCCGAGACTACCACTTTTACTACTTCAAAATTGTAAACCATATAATAACAAAACCTATGTTTGCCAATGTGCTAAGCCATTGCCCATCCTAAAACTCTAAAGATATCAGATATAAACGTATCAGCAGCCTAGAGCACCATGTTTAATGTACAGTTTATAAATGTAATAAACCACCAGCTATATTAGGTATTAATGTCTAAGTCACTCTAGACCACTGAAAGTATGGCGGAATATTAACCCCTAAATCATCTTATGTACATCTTGACAGTCTTAAGAATCAGGTAACATACCCTAATGAAACAATATGCGTATTATATTTAGAGATGAGCGTGCACTAAAATGCTCGGGTGCTCGTTATTCGAGACAAACTTTTCCCGATGCTCGGGTGCTCGTTTCAAGTAACGAACCCCATTGAAGTCAATGGGAGACTCGAGCATTTTTTGCAGGGGACCAAGGCTCTGCCTAGGGAAGGCTGGGTGAAAACCTAGAAACATCAGAAAATGATGGAAACACCACGGAAATGGACAGGAAACAGCAGGGGCAGCATGCATGGATGCCTCTGAGGCTGCCTAATCCCACCATTACCCCAAATTCTCAGGCAACAGCCTGGTGGTTACCCTCATGGCAATTGTGCTCACCCAGACCAAGAAAGGCGAGGCACATGCCCATCACATGTTAGGGAAACACCCAACTAGGTGCAACGAAGGTCCATCACCGCCTGCAGGTGACACCACTGCTCATGCTGGCACTGCAGCTGACATCAAGTTTAGTATCTGTTCTTATCAGTTCCTGTGGCTGTTGGTGGTAAAGTGGTGAGCATAGCTGCTTCCCAAGCAGTTGACCCGGGTTCAATTCCCGTCTATCGCAGGAGGCAATTAAAAGAAGAACCAAAAAAAAATCAGTACAATATCTAATACGTCCCCTACCTGGGTAAATTGTTTGGAGAGAGGGCCTGTAGGTGGGGGGGAAGGAGGTTTCGCTGGAAGAGCCAGAGGAGTGCCCCCTGGGCTAGCATGTGTGGTGGTGACAACAGCCGGAATGGATTTGGAAAAACTGTAGCATCAACCGGTGTGGTATTGATTCTTCTCAGTTTAATACCGTATAAGTCCCCTATCTTGGGACCTTATATTTAATGGATTTTTCGACCACGGAAAACGGAAAAAGAGCTTGCTCTGGCCAGGGGAGTGTCTTTTCAACCGCAGCTAAGGGGACGTGTCCATGCGCTGCCTATCACAGGTCAGGAGGCAATTAAAAGAAGAACCAAAAAAAACATCAGTACAATATCTAATACGTCCCCTATCCGGGTAAATTGTTTGGAGAGAGGGCCTGTAGGTGGGGGGCAGGCTGGGGGGAAGGAGGTTTAGCTGGAAGAGCCAGAGGAGTGCCCCCTGGGCTAGTGTGTGTGGTGCTGATAACAGCCGGATGTAGTTAGAATGACGACGCAGGACCCCAACTTAAAAATTTAGCATCAACCGGTAAAATTGTCAATTATGAGCTTGATCAAGTGTGGCATGACTTTTTAGATGGAGATTGCATGTGGTCACATACTCCCTGGAACCCCATAGTCACCCCTTCTCTGATGTGCTACCCCAGAACATTCTCTGCCCCAATTCGCAAGATCTTTTGCAGTCTCCGTGTGCTGACAGTGTGGATTTACCAGTGTTGTCTGAGGAGGTGGTGGACAATGGTGAGACACAGGTGTCGGGGGGTGAGGTAGTTGTATGGGAAGCAAGTTACAGTGGGGACTCCTTGGGGGGACTTTCTCATGATGGGACAGATTCAACTAGGGTGGATCAGGCAAAGGAACAGATCAATTTTTTTTTGTGTGTTTATTTAACTATTATTTAGCTCAAATAACCACAGAGATATTTATTCGTTATCTTCGCTGCGCAGTCTGGCGTTGGGGTTCGTCACTTTGATGGCGAACTGTGCAGCTCTCTCTCTACAATGGTCTTTAGGTTCTTAGATGGAGACGTTGTGGGCGATTTCTGCACAGAAGGACTTGTTGCTCATCAACAGAACCTCGAGCTCCATGACATTGTGGACCAGGAATTTGCGGAACCCTGTGGGCAGCATGTGTTTGGTCTTCTACTTGCTACCGTATCCAATGTTGGGCAATATAGATACGCAGGTAATATTATTTTTCACACCTATCCCAAAAATAAAATTTACGCAGTTTGCGCAAATAAAACTGGAAACTGGAACTGGAGAGAGGGCCTGTAGGTGGACCTCCGGAAAAATTGTTTTGGAGAGAGGGCCTGTAGGTGGACCTCCGGAAAAATTGTTTGGAGAGAGGACCTGTAGGTGGACCTCTGGAAAAATTGTTTGGAGAGAGGGCCTGTAGGTGGACCTCCGGAAAAATTGTTTGGAGAGAGGGCCTGTAGGTGGACCTCCGGAAAAATTGTTTGGAGAGAGGGCCTGTGGGTGGACCTCTGGAAAAATTGTTTGGAGAGAGAGCCTGTAGGTGGACCTCCGGAAAAATTGTTTGGAGAGAGGGCCTGTAGGTGGACCTCTGGAAAAATTGTTTGGAGAGAGGGCCTGTAGGTGGACCTCCGGAAAAATTGTTTGGAGAGAGGGCCTGTAGGTGGACCTCCGGAAAAATTGCTTGGAGAGAGGGCCTGTAGGTGGACCTCTGAAAAAATAGTTTAAATAGAGGGCCTGTAGGGGGCCCTCCTGAAAAATTGTGGTAAAAGAGTGCCAGTTGGACCTCTGAAAAATGGCGTTTTTTTGTTCAGCGATAGGCAAAGACGATATGGAGGAGGAGGAGGAGTATGAGGAGTAGAGAAGAGGAATCGGATACATAAGTAATGTTAAATTTTAGCTGCTTTCCCCCAGAGTAGATTTGAATTCCGGTTAAATCCAGGCTTTGTTCATTTTAATAAGCGTCAGCCTGTCAGCGCTGTCAGTTGACAGGCGTGTACGCTTATCGGTGATGACGCCACCAGCTGCACTGAATACCCGCTCTGACAGCACGCTAGCGGCAGGGCAGGCCAGCACCTACAAGGCGTACAGCTCCAGTTCAGGCCACGTGTCCAGCTTTGAAACCCAGTAGTTGTATGGAGCAGAGTGATCGCTACGGACGTTGGTATGGTCAGCTATGTACTCCCTCACCATCTTTCTATACAGCTCCCCCCTACTCTGCCTAGACTGGGGACGGGTGACAGTGTCTTTCTGGAGTGACATAAAACTGGCAAAGGCCTTGGAGAGCGTTCCCCTGCCAGTGCTGGACAAGCTGCCTGCTCGCCTCCTCTCCCCCGCTACTTGGCCCACAGAACCATGCCCTCTGCCGCTAGCGGCGTCAGATGGGAAGAATTGTTTCAGCTTGTGCAGCAGGGCCTGTTGATATCTATTCACTCTCATACTCCTTTCCTCTGCAGGGATGAGAGTGGAAAGGTTCTGCTTGTACCGTGGGTCCAGGAGAGTGAACACCCAGTAATCGGTGTTTGAAAAAATTCTTCTAACGCGAGGGTCACGGGATAGGCAGCCTAACATGAAGTCTGCCATGTGCACCAGAGTCCCAACACTCAAGAATTCCCTCTCCTCACTGGCCTGACTCTCCATTTCCTCCTCCTCCTCCAAGTCCTCCTCTTCAGCCCAAACACGCTCAAGAGTTAAGGACTGAGCACTGGTGCCCTCTACTGTCTCGCCGACATTCTCCCCCTCTTCCTCCTCATCCTCATCCCCCTCCTCCGATACGCGCTGAGAAACAGACCAGAGGGTGCTCTGGCTATCAAGCGACGTATCTTCCTCCACCGTCTCTTGTGACAAGCGCAAAGCATCCGACTTGATGCTGAGCAGTAAGTTTTTCAACAGGCAAAGCAGCGGGATGGTGAGGCTAATAATGGCGGCATCGCCGCTGACCATCTGTGTTGACTCCTCAAAGTTGCTCAACACCTGGCAGATATCAGACATCCACGTCCACTCCTCATTGTAGACTTGAGGAATCTGACTGACCTGACTACCAGTTCTTGTGGAAGTTGACATCTGGCAGTCTACAATGGCTCTGCGCTGCTGTTAAACTCTGGATAACATGTTTAATGTCGAATTCCATCTTGTGGGCACGTTGCACAACAGTCGGTGAGCGGGCAGTTGTAGGCGGCGCTGCGCTGCCCTGAGAGTGGCAGCATCTGTGGTGGACTTGCGGAAATGCGCACAGATGCGGCGCACCTTGGTGAGCAAATCAGACAGATTGGGGTATGTCTTGAGGAACCGCTGAACTATGAGATTGAACACGTGGGCCAGGCATGGCACATGTGTCAGTCTGCCGAGTTGCAGAGCCGTCACCAGGTTACGCCCATTGACACACACAACCATGCCTGGCTTGAGGTTCAGCGGTGCCAGCCACACATCGGTCTGCGCCGTGATGCCCTGTAACAGCTCTTGGGCGGTGTGCCTTTTGTCACCTAAACTCAGCAGTTTGAGCACCGCCTGCTGGCGCTTACCCACGGCACTGCTGCTGCGCCTAGAGCTACCGACTGAAGGCGCCGTGCCCACGGATGGTAATTCGGAGGAGGAGGTGGAGGAGGAGGAGGGGTCGGAGGAGGAGGCATACTACGTCTGAGAGACCGTGACCGGAGGTAGGCCCCCGCAATCCTTGTGTGGGCAGTACATGAGCGGGCCCAGGGTCATACTCGGTCCAGCCTCACCAAGTTAACGCAATGTGCCGTCAGTGATATATAGTGTCCCTGCCGGCAGCACTTGTCCACGTGTCGTGGATAGGTGGACCTTCTCAGAACAGTGTTGGTCAGGGCACGGGTGATGTTCTGTGACACGGCTGTGTAGGGTTGGGACGGCACATCGGGAAAAATAGTGGGCGGCTGGGGACCGATACCGAGGGGCAGCCACCGCCTGAGATTGCGAAAGGCCTCGTCTTTACCAGCCTATAGGGCAGCATCTCCAGGCTCAGCAATTTGGAGATGTGGACGTTGAGGGCTTGGGCATGTGGGTGGGTGGAACTGTATTTCCTCTTGCGCTCCAGCGTCTGCTGTAAAGACAGCTGAACGCTGCGCTGGGACACATTGGTGGACACTGTGGAGGATCGTGGAGGCGAAGGTGTGGTTTTCCGGCGGGAGGCGCTCGTGCCGGGGTCCTGGGCAGGGGGTTGACTAGCAGAGGCAGCGAGTGACACAGGGGAAGGAGCAGTGGTGTGACCCGCAGGAGGTGGTGAACGGCCTTGGTTCCATTGAGTGGGGTGTTTAGCACTCATATGCCTGCGCATGCTGGTGGTGGTTAGGCTAGTAGTGGTGGCACCCCTGCTGATCCTGGTGTGGCACAGGTTGCACACCACAGTCCGTCGGTCATCCTCACTTTCTTTAAAGAACCTCCAGACGTGCGAACATCTAGGCCTCGCCACGGGAGCTTCACTACGTGAAACAGTTGCTGCTGATGCAC